>JAZAYU010000810.1:0-147442 GCA_038501625.1 Corbicula japonica
ATAATCAAGATTGGTATGATACTTCAGGGTCTCGTTGCTTTCTATGGTGCCATCGGCATAATGTTGATTTTCCAAAAGCTTAGGTCTTGGACATACTGCAACAGTCAGAGACATTTGTTTTCCGAAAAAAGTTTAGCATCAAACGAAAACAGCGTATTAGACTTTGTATTTACAAATACGACATTCACAATTATTTGAAGTATACTAGATAAATATTGGCTGTTTTAAGGTCATGCCTATAAAATAAATTGCCGTAAATTCAACTAACTTAAACATAAATGGTTTGATTCAATCGATTTACTCAGTATTCTATTTCTTGGTCAATAAATCAGACTTTATTTTAATTGGCAGTATCAGTGTTTGTAATACGCCAACACTGAACTAAACCTTACCTAAATTCACGCATTTTCAAAGTTTTATCATCAAACGACTAAAGCGTAATTTGACATTATATTTTGCCATCGCGACCTGAACATTTATTTTAAACATGTTAAAGAAACTAGTAGATAAATGCAGGCTGTTTAAAATATACTTATTAACATATAATTAATAAATGTAGGCTGTATTTTGGGGTATTCATTCGCTGGAAAGTGACGTTCATAAGCCAACTTGCACAGAAATGAGTTCAATCATTTAATTACTCACTGTTGCATTTCGTGGTCAAAGAACGAAGTTCAAAGTACATTCTCGGTATCAGTTCTTTAAAATACGAAAAAAATAAATGAAAACTTAGCCCAACCTATTTCCACACATGTTTTCGGCGTTTCAAACGTGGCGTTGTTTGTGCATTTAATCTTGGCGAAACTCTCCATGTTTGTCATGTTAGATTCAAAAGCGTGGCCGTCTGAACAGCGATAATCAAGAATGGTATTATACTTCAGGGTCTCGTTGCTTTCTATGGTGCCATCGGCATAACGTTGATTTTTCAAAAGCTTAGGTCTTGAACATACTGCAACAGTCAGAGACATTTGTTTTCCGAAAATAGTTTAGCATCAAACGAAAACAGCGTATTAGACTTTGTATTCACTAATACGACATTCACAATTCTTTGAAGTATACTAGATAAATATTGACTGTATTATGGTCATGCCGATAAAATAAATTGCCGTAATTTAAGCTAACTTAAACATAAATGGTTTGATTCAATCGATTTACTCAGTATTGTATTTCTTGGTCAATAAATCAGACTTTATTTTAATTGGCAGTATCAGTGTTTGTAATACGCCAACACTGAGCTAAACCTTACCTATATTCACGCATTTTCAAAGTTTTATCATCAAACGACAAAAGCGTAATTTGACATTATATTTTGCCATCGCGACCTGAACATTTATTTTAAACATGTTAAAGAAACTAGTAGATAAATGCAGGCTGTTTAAAATATACTTATTTAACATTAAATTAATAAATGTAGGCTGTATTTTGGGGTATTCATTCGCAAGAAAGTGACGTTCATAAGCCAACTTGCACAGAAATGAGTTCAATCATTTAATTACTCACTATTCCATTTTGAAGTTCATAGTACATTCTCGGTACCAGTTCTTTGAAATACGAAAAATAATAAATGAAAACTTAGCCCAACCTATTTCCACGCATGTTTTGGCTTTTCAAACGTGGCGTTGTTTGTGCATTTAATCTTGGCGAAACTCTCCATGTTTGTCTGGTTCGATTCAAAAGCGTAGCCGTCTGAACAGCGATAATCAAGAATGGTATTATACTTCAGGGTCTCGTTGCTTTCTATGGTGCCATCGGCATAATGTTGATTTTCCAAAAGCTTAGGTATTGGACATACTGCAACAGTCAGAGACATTTGTTTTCCGAAAATAGTTTAGCATCAAACGAAAACAGCGTATTAGACTTTGTATTCACTAATACGACATTCACAATTATCTGAAGAATACTAGATAAATATTGACTGTATTAAGGTCATGCCGATAAAATAAATAGCCGTAAATTAAACTAACTTAAACATAAATGGTTTGATTCAATCGATTTACTCAGTATTGTATTTCTTGGTCAATAAATCAGACTTTATTTTAATTGGCAGTATCAGTGTTTGTAATACGCCAACACTGAGCTAAACCTTACCTATATTCACGCATTTTCAAAGTTTTATCATCAAACGACAAAAGCGTAATTTGACATTATATTTTGCCATCGCGACCTGAACATTTATTTTAAACATGTTAAAGAAACTAGTAGATAAATGCAGGCTGTTTAAAATATACTTATTTAACATATAATTAATAAATGTAGGCTGTATTTTGGGGTATTCATTCGCAAGAAAGTGACGTTCATAAGCCAACTTGCACAGACATGAGTTCAATCATTATTATAACTCACTATAACATTTTCGTGGTCAAAAAACGTAGTTCAAAGTACATTCTCGGTATCAGTTCTTTGAAATACGAAGAAATTAAATGAAAACTTAGCCCAACCTATTTCCACACATGTTTTCGGCTTTTCAAACGTGGCGTTGTTTGTGCATTTAATCTTGGCGAAACTCTCCATGTTTGTCATGTTAGATTCAAAAGCGTAGCCGTCTGAACAGCGATAATCAAGAATGGTATTATACTTCAGGGTCTCGTTGCTTTCTATGGTGCCATCGGCATAATGTTGATTTTCCAAAAGCTTAGGTATTGGACATACTGCAACAGTCAGAGACATTTGTTTTCCGAAAATGGTTTACCATCGAACGAAAACAGCGTATTAGACTTTGTATTCACTAATACGACATTCACAATTATTTGAAGAATATTAGATAAATATTGACTGTATTAAGGTCATGCCGATAAAATAAATAGCCGTTATTTAAACTAACTTAAACATAAATGGTTTGATTCAATCGATTTACTCAGTATTGTATTTCTTGGTCAATAAATCAGACTTTATTTTAATTGGCAGTATCAGTGTTTGTAATACGCCAACACTGAGCTAAACCTTACCTATATTCACGCATTTTCAAAGTTTTATCATCAAACGACAAAAGCGTAATTTGACATTATATTTTGCCATCGCGACCTGAACATTTATTTTAAACATGTTAAAGAAACTAGTAGATAAATGCAGGCTGTTTAAAATATACTTATTTAACATATAATTAATAAATGTAGGCTGTATTTTGGGGTATTCATTCGCAAGAAAGTGACGTTCATAAGCCAACTTGCACAGAAATGAGTTCAATCATTATTATATCTCACTATAACATTTTGTGGTCAAAAAACGATGTTCAAAGTACATTCTCGGTATCAGTTCTTTGAAATACGAAAAATTAAATGAAAACTTAGCCCAACCTATTTCCACGCATGGTTTTGGCTTTTCAAACGTGGCGTTGTTTGTGCATTTAATCTTGGCGAAACTCTCCATGTTTGTCAGGTTAGATTCAAAAGCGTAGCCGTCTGAACAGCGATAATCAAGATTGGTATTATACTTCAGGGTCTCGTTGCTTTCTATGGTGCCATCGGAATAATGTTGATTTTCCAAAAGCTGAGGTATTGGACATACTGCAACAGTCAGAGACATTTGTTTTCCGAAAATAGTTTAGCATCAAACGAAAACAGCGTATTAGACTTTGTATTCACTAATACGACATTCACAATTATTTGAAGAATACTAGATAAATATTGACTGTATTAAGGTCATGCCGATAAAATAAATTGCCGTAAATTAAACTAACTTAAACATAAATGGTTTGATTCAATCGATTTACTCAGTATTGTATTTCTTGGTCAATAAATCAGACTTTATTTTCATTGGCAGTATCAGTGTTTGTAATACGCCAAACACTGAGCTAAACCTTATCTATATTCACGCATTTTCAAAGTTTTATCATCAAACGACAAAAGCGTAATTTGACATTATATTTTGCCATCGCGACCTGAACATTTATTTTAAACATGTTAAAGAAACTAGTAGATAAATGAAGGATGTTTAAAATATACTTATTTAACATTTAATAATAAATGTAGGCTGTATTTTGGGGTATTCATTCGCAAGAAAGTGACGTTCATCAGCCAACTTGCACAGAAATGAGTTCAATCATTATTATTACTCACTATTACATTTCGTGGTCAAAGTACAAAGTTCAAAGTACATTCTCGGTATCAGTTCTTTGAAATACGAAACAATTAAATGAAAATTTAGCCCAACCTATTTCCACACATGTTTTCGGCTTTTCAAACGTGGCGTTGTTTGTGCATTTAATCTTGGCGAAACTCTCCATGTTTGTCATGTTAGATTCAAAAGCGTAGCCGTCTGAACAGCGATAATCTAGAATGGTATTATACTTCAGGGTCTCGTTGCTTTCTATGGTGCCATCGACATAACGTTGATTTTCCAAAAGCTTAGGTCTTGAACATACTGCAACAGTCAGAGACATTTGTTTTCCGAAAATAGTTTAGCATCAAACGAAAACAGCGCATCAGACTTTGTATTCACTAATACGACATTCACAATTCTTTGAAGTATACCTGATAAATATTGACTGTATTAAGGTCATGCCGATAAAATAATTTTGCCGTAGTTTAAGCTTACTTAAACATAAATGCTTTGGTTCAATCGATTTACTCAGTATTGTATTTCTTGGTCAATAAATCAGACTTTATTTTCATTGGCAGTATCAGTGTTTGTAATACGCCAACACTGAGCTAAACCTTGCCTATATTCACGCATTTTCAAAGTTTTATCATCAAACGACAAAAGCGTAATTTGACATTATATTTTGCCATCGCGACCTGAACATTTATTTTAAACATGTTAAAGAAACTAGTAGATAAATGCAGGCTGTTTAAAATATACTTATTTAACATATAATTAATAAATGTAGGCTGTATTTTGGGGTATTCATTCGCAAGAAAGTGATGTTCATAAGCCAACTTGCACAGAAATGAGTTCAATCATTTAATTACTCACTATTCCATTTTGAAGTTCATAGTACATTCTCGGTATCAGTTCTTTGAAATACGAAAAAAAAATTAAATGAAAACTTAGCCCAACCTATTTCCACACATGTTTTCGGCTTTTCAAACGTGGCGTTGTTTGTGCATTTTAATCTTGGCGAAACTCTCCATGTTTGTCATGTTAGATTCAAAAGCGTAGCCGTCTGAACAGCGATAATCAAGATTGGTATTATACTTCAGGGTCTCGTTGCTTTCTATGGTGCCATCGGAATAATGTTGATTTTCCAAAAGCTTAGGTATTGGACATACTGCAACAGTCAGAGACATTTGTTTTCCGAAAATAGTTTAGCATCAAACGAAAACAGCGTATTAGACTTTGTATTCACTAATACGACATTCACAATTATTTGAAGAATACTAGATAAATATTGACTGTATTAAGGTCATGCCGATAAAATAAATTACGTAAATTAAACTAACTTAAACATAAATGGTTTCATTCAATCGATTTACTCAGTATTCTATTTCTTTGTCAATAAATCAGACTTTATTTTCATTATCAGTATCAGTGTATTTTCATTGGCAGTATCAGTGTTTGTAATACGCAAACATTGAGCTTAACCTTACCTATATTCACGCATTTTCAATGTTTTATCATCAAACGACAAAAGCGTAATTTGACATTATATTTTGCCATCGCGACCTGAACATTTATTTTCAACATGTTGAAGAAACTAGTAGATAAATGCAGGTTGTTTAAAATATACTTATTTAACATATAATTAATAAATGTAGGCTGTATTTTGGGGTATTCATTCGCAAGAAAGTGACGTTCATAAGCCAACTTGCACAGAAATGAAACTCAATCATTTAATTACTCACTAGTCCATTTTGAAGTTCATAGTACATTCTCGGTACCAGTTCTTTGAAGTACAAAAAAAAATAAATTAAAACTTAGCCCAACCTATTTCCACGCATGTTTTTGGCTTTTCAAACGTGGCGTTGTTTGTGCATTTAATCTTGGCGAAACTCTCCATGTTTGTCAGGTTAGATTCAAAAGCGTAGCCGTCTGAACAGCGATAATCAAGATTGGTATTATACTTCAGGGTCTCGTTGCTTTCTATGGTGCCATCGGCATAATGTTGATTTTCCAAAAGCTTAGGTATTGGACATACTGCAACAGTCAGAGACATTTGTTTTCCGAAAATAGTTTAGCATCGAACGAAAACAGCGTATTAGACTTTGTATTCACTAATACGACATGCACAATTATTTAAAGAATACTAAATAAATATTGACTGTATTAAGGTCATGCCGACAAAATAAATTGCTGTAATTTAAACTAACTTAAACATAAATGGTTTGATTCAGTCGATTTACTCAGTATTCTATTTCTTGGTCAATAAATCAGACTTTATTTTAATTGACAGTATCAGTGTTTGTAATACGCAAACACTGAGCTAAACCTTACCTATATTCACGCATTTTCAAAGTTGAATCATCAAACGACAAAAGCGTAATTTGACATTATATTTTGCCATCGCGACCTGAACATTTATTTTAAACATGTTAAAGAAACTGGTAGATAAATGCAGGCTGTTTAAAATATACGTATTTAACATATAATTAATAAATGTAGGCTGTATTTTGGGGTATTCATTCGCAAAAAAAGTGAAGTTCATAAGGAAACTTGCACAGGAATGAGTTCAATCATTATCATTACTCACTATTCCATTTTGAAGTTCGTAGTATATTTTCGGTACCAGTTCTTTGAAATACGAAAAAAATTAAATTAAAACTTAGCCTAACCTATTTCCCTGCATGTTTTTGGCTTTTCAAACGTGGCATTGTTTGTGCATTTAATCTTGGCGAAACTCTCCATGTTTGTCATGTTAGATTCAAAAGCGTAGCCGTCTGAACAGCGATAATCAAGATTGGTATTATACTTCAGGGTCTCGTTGCTTTCTATGGTGCCATCGGCATAATGTTGATTTTCCAAAAGCTTAGGTATTGGACATACTGCAACAGTCAGAGACATTTGTTCTCCGAAAATAGTTTAGCATCAAACGAAAACAGCGTATTAGACTTTGTATTCATTAATACGACATTCACAATTATTTGAAGAATACTAGATAAATATTGACTGTATTAAGGTCATGCCGATAAAATAAATTGCCGTAAATTCAACTAACTTAAACATAAATGGTTTGATTCAATCGATTTACTCAGTATTGTATTTCTTGGTCAATAAATCAGACTTTATTTTAATTGGCAGTATCAGTGTTTGTAATACGCCAAGACTGAGCTAAATCTTACCTATATTCACGCATTTTCAAAGTTTTATCATCAAACGACAAAAGCGTAATTTGACATTATATTTTGCCATCGCCCATGAACATTTATTTAAAACATATTAAAGAAACTAGTAGATAAATGCAGGCTGTTTAAAATATACTTATTTAACATTAAATTAATAAATGTAGGCTGTATTTTGGGGTATTCATTCGCAAGAAAGTGACGTTCATAAGCCAACTTACACAGAAATGAGTTCAATCATTTAATTACTCACTAGTCCATTTTGAAATTCGCAGTACATTCTCGGTACCAGTTCTTTGAAATACGAAAAAAAAATTAATTAAAACTTAGCCCAACCTATTTCCACGCATGTTTTTGGCTTTTCAAACGTGGCGTTGTTTGTGCATTTAATCTTGGCGAAACTCTCCATGTTTGTCAGATTAGATGCAAAAGCGTAGCCGTCTGAACAGCGATAATCAAGATTGGTATTATACTTTAGGGTCTCGTTGCTTTCTATGGTGACATCGGCATAATGTTGATTTTCCAAAAGCTTAGGTATTGGACATACTGCAACAGTCAAAGACATTTGTTTTCCGAAAATAGTTTAGCATCAAACGAAAACAGCGTTTTAGACTTTGTTTTCACTAATACGACATTCACAATTATTTGAAGAATACTAGATGAATATTGGCTGTATTAAGGTCATGCCGATAAAATAAATTGCCGTAAATTTAACTAACTTAAACATAAACGTTTGATTCAATCGATTTACTCAGTATTCTATTTCTTGGTCAATAAATCAGACTTTATTTGCATTGGCAGTATCAGTGTTTGTAATACGCAAACACTGCGTAAAACCTTACCTATATTCACGCATTTTCAAAGGTTTATCATCAAACGACAAAAGCGTAATTTGACATTATATTTTGCCATCGCGATCTGAACATTTATTTTAAACATGTTAAAGAATCTGGTAGATAAATGCATGCTGTTTGAAATATACTTATTTAACATATATTAAATAAATGTAGGTTGTATTTTGGTGTATTCATTCGCAAGCAAGTGACGTTCAAAAGCCAACTTGCACAGAGTGAGTTCAATCATTTAATTACTCACTATTCCATTTCGTGGTCAAAATACGAAGTTCAAAGTACCTTCTCCGTGTCAGTTCTTTGAAATACGAAAACAATTAAATTAAGAATTAGCCTAACCTATTTCCACGCATGTTTTCGTCTTTTCAAACGTGGCGTTGTTTGTGCATTCAATCTTGTCAACACTCTCCATGTTTGTCATGTTAGATTCAAAAGCGTATCCGTCTGAACAGCGATAATCAAGACTGGTATTATACTTCAGGGTCTCGTTGCTTTCTATGGTGCCATCGGCATAATGTTGATTTTCCAAAAGCTTAGGTATTGGACATACTGCAACAGTCAGAGACATTTGTTTTCCGAAATTAGTTTAGCATCAAACGAAAACAGCGTATTAGACTTTGTATTCACTAATACGACATTCAGAATTATTTGAAGAATACTAGATAATTATTGACTGTATTAAGGTCATGCCGATAAAAAAAAATTGCCGTAAATTCAACTAACTTAAACATAAATGGTTTGATTCAATCGATTTACTCAGTATTGTTTTTCTTGGTCAATAATTAAGACTTTATTTTAATTGGCAGTATCAGTGTTTGTAATACGCCAACACTGAGCTAAACCTTACCTATATTCACGCATTTTCAAAGTTTTTTCATCAAACGACAAAAGCGTAATTTGACATTATATTTTGCCATCGCGACCTGAACATTTATTTTAAACATATTAAAGAAACTAGTAGATAAATGCAGGCTGTTTAAAATATACTTATTTAACATATAATTAATAAATGTAGGCTGTATTTTGGGGTATTCATTCGCAAGAAAGTGACGTTCATAAGCCAACTTGCACAGAAATGAGTTCAATCATTTAATTACTCACTATTCCATTTTGAAGTTCATAGTACATTCTCGGTACCAGTTCTTTGAAATACGAAAATAATTAAATTAAAACTTTGCCCAACCTATTTCCACGCATGTTTTTGGCTTTACAAACGTGGCGTTGTTTGTGCATTTAATCTTGGCGAAACTCTCCATGTTTGTCATGTTAGATTCAAAAGCGTAGCCGTCTGAACAGCGATAATCAAGATTGGTATTATACTTCAGGGTCTCGTTGCTTTCTATGGTGCCATCGGCATAATGTTGATTTTCCAAAAGCTTAGGTATTGGACATACTGCAACAGCCAGAGACGTTTGTTTTCCGAAAACAGTTTAGCATCAAACGTAAACAGCGTATTAGACTTTGTATTCACTAATACGACATTCACAATTATTTGAAGAATACTAGATGAATATTGGCTGCATTATGGTCATGCCGATAAAATAAATTGCCGTAAATTAAACTAACTTAAACATAAATGGTTTGATTCAATCGATTTACTCAGTATTCTATTTCTTTGTCAAAAATTAGAGTGTATTTTCATTGGCAGTATCAGTGTTTTTAATACGCAAACACTGAGCTAAACCTTACCCATATTCACGCATTTTCAAAGTTTTATCATCAAACGACAAAAGCGTAATTTGACATTATATTTTGCCATCGAGACCTGAACATTTATTTTCAACATGTTAAAGAAACTGGTAGATAAATGCAGGCTGTTTAAAATATACTTATTTAACATATACTTAATAAATGTAGGCTGTATTTTGGGGTAATCATTCGCAAGAAAGTTACGTTCAAAAGCCAACTTGCGAAGAGTGAGTTCAATCATTTAATTACTCACTATTCCATTTCGTGCTCAAAAAACGAAGTTCAAAGTACCTTCTCGGTGTCAGTTCTTGGAAATATGAAAAAAAATTAAATTAAAACTTAGCCCAACCTATTTCCACGCATGTTCTCGGCTTTTCAAACGTGGCGTTGTTTGTGCATTCAATCTTGTCAAAACTTTCCATGTTTGTCATGTTGGATTCAAAAGCGTAGCCGACTGAACAGCGATAATCAAGACTGGTATTATACTTCAGGGTCTCGTTGCTTTCTATGGTGCCATCGACAAAATGTTGATTTTTCAAAAGGTTAGGTATTGGACATACTGCAACAGTCAGAGACATTTGTTTTCCGAAAACAGTTTAGCATCAAACGAAAACAGCGTATTAGACTTTGTATTCACTCATACGACATTTACAATAATTTGAAGAAAACTAGATGAATATTGACTCTATTAAGGTCATGCCGATAAAATAAATTGCCGTAAATTCAACTAACTTAAACATAAATGGTTTGATTCAATCGATTTACTCAGTATTCTATTTCTTGGTCAATAATTCAGACTTTATTTTCATTGGCAGTATCAGTGTTTGTAATACGCCAACACTGAGCTAAACCATACCTCTATTCACGCATTTTCAAAGTTTTATCATCAAACGACAAAAGCGTAATTTGACATTAAATTTTGCCATCGCGACCTGAACATTTATTTTAAACATGTTAAAGAAACTAGTAGATAAATGCAGGCTGTTTAAAATATACTTATTTAACATAACACGATCCTGTGAATTTTCGGAATATTATATTTTCCGAAAACTTTTTTTTTATTTTATCGATTTTCTTGCGGGTTTTTTTATCGGGTGATTACACGTGAATTAAATAGAAAAACTGGAATGTTTCAATGCCCTATCTTGTTTAGTTTTCGAGAAAATTGGAAAATAAATTCAATGTCAAACTTCAATTCCGATCGGAATCGACATTTTCCGATCGGAATCCTGAATTTTCCTATCGGAAAATTTACCTATCGGAATTTTTCCGGTCGGAATTTTTTCCATTCGGAAAAATTCCGATCGGAAGAGGTGATTCCGATCGGAATGTTTCCTGCGTTCGTTGAATTCCTATCGGAATTTGTGTTGCTTTTATCTTTCCGAGCGGAATCAGTCCTATGGGAAAAGTTATTTCGAACATTTATTTTAATCGCAACTTATGTCGTATTTATAATATCCAGTTAGTAAGGTCAGCTGTTGTGTTTTGTTATGAAAATGAAAAAAATAATAAAAAAATAGATTGCGATTAAAGAAAAACAAAATGCAAATATTATTCAAAATATACACTCACTATTCTGTAAGTAAGTTATTTTTTTTATATTTTGTTGACAAAATCTGACTCTCGTGGTCATGACTGACAACTTGACATTGTTGTAATCGTCAACATCGTTTAATGTTTTCGTCAAAATGACGCATTGCATAAATATAGATAATTATCCATATATCTCCATTATTTATCCGTTTTAATACTATATTGCTGATCAAGAAATACAGCAAACTGATATAGATTGAAGGCCTTTCTTGTGCTCACACAGACACTGACGCATGAACTAACACAGCCGTCACATAATACATGTTGTACTTGTATGTGTGTAATATATATTGCATTTATTATATGAAGTTATCTCCAATATGAATCATTGAAGAGGTGAAATTCTTTATTAAATTTCTCAATCCTGCTTTTATTTTGTAACTTGACGTACTTCTTGATTTATATTCTAAGAAGACTTGTCAGACTTACTGATTCTTTTCAGTCCTGTCGGTTTTTTTCTCGTTAAAGGTCAATCTCATTCTTTCATGTTGAGACCATACAATGCAGATTATGGAATGTTATTGATTTGAAAATAACGCGTTAAATACCGAGTTAAGGTGAAATGCGCCGATTTTTCAACTTTCAAGTTTTTTCATGAAAATGTGCATGCAGTTAATTGATCATATTTCCGATATGGAACAGAATATCTTGTAAAAATATTTTATTTTGTCTCAAAGATACAGATCTTTAAAGATGTCTACTAACGGCAGTTTTTGGACATGACGTCAAAAGAACCGTTACTGAATGTTTTCTGCTGCATCTTTAATATCTTTCGAATGTTCTGTTTTATGTTTTAATAATATTGTACAGAATTAAATTCTCTTTCCACTGATGTAACTTTCATGAGTTTTCACCCAAGATGTACGCGTGACGTCGCCGAAAAGCGCCGTTTCGACCTGAAAATGGACATGGAGTTTTACTAAAATTTCGTCGCTTGTTTCGGAATTGCGAAAAATATGATCAATAAAATTTTGATTTTTTTGCATAATTCGTTTGTAAATTTTATTTTGAAAATGTTTGACAAATAAAAAAAGGGGGTCACCGACTTCGTTTTTGCGTTATTACGCTCACCTTTACCCCTATCCCCGTAATTTTAACGACACAATAAAACATTTCCATTGCGCGTTCATACTTAAGCACTTTAATAATGTTGTTATAATTAAACATATTAAAATTATAGTTTTGTACACGTTTTTGTTTCACATCAACAATCATACTTTTGCTTAAATTGCAGTTTAATGTTCTAGTAATTCTATCCGAACTACATCAGAGTTCATCAATAAGCAAATTATGTTTGTCGATAAAACATGTTCTCTTCTAAAATGAGTTCTCAACCGATTGCAGGTCTGCTGACCAAGAGATCATATTCTGCCGGTGATATAGAAGTTATACATGTATCCGTGCGTTATACAAATGTAATTGACTAACAAAAACTTATTGCTTATTAAAATAAAAAAGGATAGAAAAGTTTTGAAATATTTATTTTTTGACATGAAATATTGCAGTCTCGGGTTTTAGCCGGTTAATGCGCAGAAACGGAACCACAACGATTAGAACATAGTTGAGATCAAAATTAACACCAGTAAGTAAACATAGGAACCCATTTTGATGTACCGATAAGACGACGAAACTTAATATGAAACCTTTAAATTCATAGAGTTATTGTTGTTATTTCATCTAAATTTTACAATAACTATTGTATTCAAAAAAGAGAGAAACATGTAATTCAAGAATAATCAATATATTTCTGGAAAAAAATTGTGAACAAGTAATAGTATACAGTAGTGTGTTTTAATTACCATCATCTCAGATTTGATGTAAAAGTTACGTTTTAACTTAAATTATTTACAAGATAATGATATTAAACGAAAAAAAAAGATCGGTTTAATACAAGAATAATAATTCGGTTAAAATCTGTATGAAATTAGGATAGTCACATGGTCTCGCACGATTATGGATACACATAATAGAACTGTTAGTTTGAAAAAATTCCGATCGGAATGTTTCCTGTGTTTATTTAATTCCTATCGGAATTCATGTTGTATTTATCTTTCCGAGCGGAATCAGTCCTGTGGGAAAAGTTATTCCGAACATTTATTTTAATCGCAACTTATGTCGTATTTATAATTTCCAGTCAGTAAAGTCAGTTGTTGTGTTTTCTTGTGAAAATGAAAAAAAAAGATTGTGATTAAAGAAAAACAAAATGTAAATAGCATTTTAAATAATATAATACACTCACTATTCTGTAAGTAAGTTATTTTTATTATATTTTGTTGACAAAATCTGACTCTCGTGGTCATGATTGACAACTTGACATTGTTGTAATCGTCAACATCGTTTAATGTTTTCGTCAAAATGACTCATTACATAAATATAGATAATTATCCTTATATCTCTGACTTTTATCGTCATAATACTTGGTTATTGTATTATAATAAAAAAAACGATTTGTTTAACTGTTGTCTTACTAGAATATTCACCATATTTTCTGATCTGATCTATTTTGAATTCCGACAGAATTGAGTATTTCCGATAGGAATGAATCCGACTGGAATATTTTCTTTTGATGAAATTTCCAATGGAAATGATATTGATCAAAACCAAGTTTTCATGAACCGTTACATGTTAAGTTCTTTAACTGTTTGAATAACAAGAAGAGAGTAACATAAAACTTTATTGCGGCATTTCCTTATTCAGTTGTGTATACGAGTTTGTTTTATTTGGCACAAAAAGCACCCATAAAGCTAACAGTACCGCATTTTCAACGTATAGGCTTGAATGTGGAATAAGATATTTCTTTAAATAAGGATCTCCAGCTTGAAGTATTCCCCTTAGTTAAATTTTGATTCCACTTTCAGCATGCTTAAGCTTATACGAAGCTATGCTGTCAGAAATGAACAATAATTGTGCATGTATTTAATACATTTATAAGTGTTCGGTGCGCTATTGATTTTAGATCGAGAATATATCAAATTAATGTTTTTACTTCATCCGTCACTGTGTTTCTTATTCTCTGTGGTGGCGATCCTTACTGAATTGCGCTTCGTTTCTCCAAGGCTAGAAATGCAATTTATTATTATTTAAGCAAACATAAAAGAAACTCAAGAGTAAACAATTCTAGAAACTGACTGTATTTCACGTTCAGAATTTGTAGAACGTAGTCCTGGTATATTTTTCATAGACGCATATACAATCTCACTAAAGTCAGATCTAACAAAATGTTAGATCTGATGACGGCCCGCAGTCACTGTACTTAAGTAATAGCGGTTTTCCCCCGATTACTATTTTTAGAAATTGCCAACACAGGAAGCGTATTTATAACGCTCGCAAAATGATCTGAAGATGTCATTACATTAGAAATGCATGCAATACTACATAAACACACATATATATCTCCAGTAAAATATGTCTTACGCAAGCTGTCAACACTTTCCATGAGTTAAAATACTATTTTTCCTTTCACTTTTGCGATTTTACAGGCGACAATCTGATTGGTTCAACGGGTTAGTGATAAAAGCATGTTTTAGTTTCTCGTAGTCAGATCCTGATAGCGTAACGGGTTTCAGGAAATGATTTTAATCAGATTGACGCATACAGAGTGTAAAATAAGTTACTTTTCTTGCCTTCGATGTATGTTATTAACTTGGTCTTAGTGATACAAACGATCTATTACAATTATAATAGAGTTTATACATTTGGCAAAAATTCTATAAAACACATGTCAGGCACACAACTTTCGTCAAATCGATAAGTAAAATATTTCTCTATTTTACGTATTTTACGATTAGACTACTAGAAAAATTCTTTCACATTCTGCACTGTACAAGCACATTCATATCTACAAGTAATCTACAAATCAAATGATAAGTTATAACGAAATGTCCGAAATAAGTTTTATTTTCGCTTGCATGTTGTTGTGTAAAATTTATGTTTAAAACATATGCCTGATCGGAAAATATTAACATAACTATAGTAAAATTGAATGCGTCATTTTGTTTGAAATACAGTATTCATTCAGTTAAAGTGTTTTATTTATTTATTTATTGATACTAAATAGTCAACAAGATTGGTTTCAAATGTTTCGCATAACTGGTTATTACGAAAAACAAAAACAATCATAAAACAAAAATTAATATTAAAGCGATATTAGACCTGAAGTTGTGGAAATTATTAAACAGGTATTTCAAACGACATTAAGACTGTATAGACACAGATGATTGAAAGTTGTTTTAAGTGTTTAGTCACATATTCGAGTGTACAGTAGTTAGAAAAATGCACGTGTTTTAATAGGACATAATACCGGCTGTGTTTCGCGTGACTGACCACGCGATTCGGGCAAAAAGTAAAGAAATGCCAACTACACAGAAATGTGGTCGTCGGTAAATTCATATATTTTGATTGTATCTTAAATTTATGTTAATCAAAGTTAATTATAAATCGTTAAAGTATGTTTGATAACGACGGGGAATGAGAATCAACCACCTTTAACATACTCATAATTGAAAATTATTTTCAAAGCAGTTGATTTTTCTATTAATCCGAATCCCATAACTGACTGTGTACAGACGATGTGTTTTGTTTAACATGATTAATACAATGGTTATATGTAAATTTTAATATTGGGTGTTAAAGATCCTCTCTTGTTAACTTATTTCGATAAAAACGAAGAAATTTACACGTTTGAGATTAAAGAAAAATTATGACGTTATCGGGATTCGAACCAACGACCTGCAGAACCAGGAGTCATAGTTATAATGTTGAGAAACGGTCTAGATCACTCGGCTAATGCGGAATTTGTACGAATGGAATATCATTCCAAATATATACTTGTTCTGGGATTCAGGGGCGGATCCAGAGGTCTCTTCGCCGGGTGTTCGGTGCCCCCCTCCCCTTCACAAAAATGAAAGGGAGTAGCGCGTTTGGCGTTACCGCACTTCTTTACTCAACCATGCCACCTATATAGCTATAGCTGTTTAATTTGACTGAAAACATTACACTATTAAAGACGGGAATCTTTTTTAAAAGAGAGAAAGTCGAGTTTCTGTTTTCTTTTTTCCTCTGTGAAGAGGCGACCGCCACCTCCGAGCTCTACGTTTTACATTCTAAAAGCTGAAAGCGGTATTTGTGTATTTCATTTTAATAATGCATAGATTTTGATTACTAAAATAGACCAGATATACATCTATGCGCTGTCTACGGTAGAATACTAGGCCTAACCCCCGCCCAAGAGATCTCCAAAAGATTAGAATTGTTCAAGTTATGTCACAACTATCTCATCTACAACAAATTCCCACAATGCGGATAATTAAATTCTTAAGTTGTCATCTATTATATATTACAATTACGATATAACAATTCACTGCAGTATTTGCGCTAGTCTGGTTCCCATCGTTCTGTTAACTGTGCCGGGCCCGGTCGAGAAGACACTTCCGTGCCGATAACGTAACAAGAATATATATGGGCTCAAACTAAGCTAAACATTAGACGGGTCTCAGTTTTTATCGCATGTATTAGTACAGTGGTTTTATCACTTGTACCCGTCCTCTGCTGGATGCGAAATAGACGAGTTTATTTTTGAAAATAGGATGTCATTTCTTAAAATGGACCCGTCCATTTCCTGCTGCCAATTGCCGCAGGCTAACGATTTGTCACCTGCTGGTGTTGCACATAAATATACACGATATGGTGTAATGGTCGAAGCAGATTAAGCTGCAGTCATTTTATTAGATGCTTATATTGTCATATTTTCAATATATGTTGCTAATAAAAATGAAATGTCGAGGTTTAAAGCTTAAAATATTTCAGAGCGAACTAAAGAGTATAAGCGATATCAGATATTATTGTGAGAATCACCGAATTAAATCTTATAATGAAACATACCACCAAACTTGTGCCCCTATAATCTGTGTCCATGCCGGAGCCGGCGGGGGAGGGGGCACGTGCCCCCGGTGCCCCCACCCCCGCTGGATCCGCCCCTGGCCGGATATTATTTTGTCAAAAATCATCATTATAGTCAGGGATGATATTTTGTCCAGAATATATTCCGGCCACAGAACGTATATGTCACAGAACGCACATGCAACGGAACGTATATGTCGCACGTGTGAAATATTCGGTCAATACGGCATACTCTTCAGCCGAAATATGGACATTAAATGTGCCATATTCGATTGTATTTAGCTTTTATATGGCCACCAAAACATATTGGTCACCTACCATAAATCCGTATGAAAATGAAAATAGCAACGTAGATGCTATTAAATGCCGGAATTGCAAATACCAAAAACAGCCATCATCATCATCAGCAGCAGCAGCAGCAACAGCTGCATCATCATCATCATTATCAGCACCATAATCATCATCATCATCACAGTCTGCAGTAGCAGCATCTGCAGAACCTACAATAAACAGTTTATTTGAATTACAAACATCCCGTGGTCTCCTATGAATTATATTGCAAATCTGCAAGCCAAAAAAATAAAAATAAAAATAACATGTGATGACGAAGTTTGATGACTTTCTTTTTTAAATTCTGAACTTTTATGTATAACATTGTTATAATCTCCATGAAAGAAGAACCGGGAAGAAAAAGCTACTTAGTGCTCCTGACTTGCACGTTCTCCTTTTTGTACTCTATGGTTGCATTTGATCACTTAAAAACGCGATAAAAGATGCGAGTCGGGATTTTGCATCGCGTTTAGACGACCTCCTACCGTGATCTTATCGATTTCGCATAGTGTCTTCGTGAAAGAAACCACTTTCTACTCAATACAAATATACAACTTTACAACTTGTCGCTAAAGACCGTCTTATCTTCTTCTGCCGTTTCAAATTTAAAAGAAGCAATTAAGTTTATAAAAATTATTATGGGTAAATTTGCGCATTAATTACGAATATTTGTGCACTAATCTCAATACATTTAATATTCCAATGCCACCGGGTTTAAAACATATTTTGATAGAATATAATATGTAATTAAGATTTATTATTATTCATACAAGTAAACATGTACTAAGTTACATCTTATATGTCATATTCTCCTAATTAATGGGCTTTCTGTGGGTTTTTTTTACCCTCAACTCCATAGAAGTATGTAAGTGTAGATCCTGATCAGATAGCATTTATGTGCAAACTGAGCTGGATCTACTCTTTCCTCACATGTATATGGGCTGATTTATGTTTATTATGACATTCATATATAACAAAACAATAATTGACACTAATTGTAAGTTTAAATGTATATACTCCAAGAATATTCATCATTATTGTAAAACTACAATGTTGAATTGTACTATAATTGTCTGTTTGTTCCCTTTGTTGTTGTTGTTGTTGTTGTTGTTGTTAAAACGTCTTCAACCCTATGTAGCAATATATATCATTTAGACCTAATTTCAGGTTTAACAAAACAATATTGGACACTAATTGTATGTTTAAATGTATATACTCCAAGAATATTCATCATTATTGTAAACCTACAATGTTGAATGTACTTTAATTGTTTGTTTATTTCCTTTATTGTTATTGTTGTTAAAACATCTTCAGCCCTGTGTAGCATTAAATATCTTTTAGACCTAATTTCTTACGAGCAGAAAATGCGAACAATTAAACTAGATCTACTCTTACCTGTAAAAATTAGCTCATGTCCCCATGACACACTTGCAACAATCACTTCTTTTCAATATTCTCGCTGTTTTCATTCATTGTTACCAAACGCACGTTTTTCTCACTAGCATGTATCTCATTTTGGCTAATCTCTAATCTCAACCGTAAATACGTAAATGTGTCATTGTTCATATAATCTGTTCTGTATGTCGACATAAGAAATGAAAAATAATTTAAATGGAAACTAGATGATTTAACTGTCAAAACTCTGAACAATAACAATAACGTTACAGGTAAATCCATATTACTCTAAAAACTCTCTAACCGGGCTATGACGTAAATCACAGGAGCGTAGCATGCACACTGAACTATACTATAGTTTTGTATATTTGTTCATTTTTTTTTCTATTATTGTTAGTAACTTAAATAATGATACTGTGAATATTACTACTAATATTATTATTATTTTTAATGTCAATATAATAATCATTTAGTTCAATTTTATCACTACTATAACATACATTGATGAAGATTTATTTATATAGTTTAGTCCCTTTACGCAGATCGAAAGAATGTAAAAAAAAAAAATTGTCTACAAGACATGGGATTATTTATTTTCTGAGACTTGCTCTCTCCCTCCCCCCACATACACACCCAGATTGTTTACCGGAAGTCAGATATATATGTATGTATTTGTTACATTGTGTTATATTGTCCTTATTGTGTAATCATGCACTTGGACGAAATAAACGATATGTTCTGTTCTGTTCTGTTCTGTTCATAATTTACCAACCCATAGATCGGCAGAGCGAAACGATTGTCCCCAGAAACATCAACACATATCCTGGTTTGGTAACCCGTCTGATATACTATAGTTTCACGCGGTAAATAATCGCAAGATTAAAAATGTCATAATTTATTTACTTAGTGCAGGGAACAAATTAAATACTTAAGATCATTTCATTTTTTACAGCAATAACATTTTGCGGAGTGTATAAGGATATAATGATAATCGCCGTACAAATATATTCGGAAGGTGTAACCGGTGCTAAAATGTATTCATTAAGAAGATCAGTTAAAGAAAATTCACCGAAAAGAAAGCGCTCACTTCCTTTTGAAATAGAGTACAGTTTTAAATTTGTAACCCGTCTTATATACTATTGTCACACGGGAAATAATCGCAAGATTAAAAATTTCATACATATTTTATTTATTTAGTGGACTCAACATTAAAAAAAATAAAATTAGGAGTTAAATAGTCAAGAAAGTGTCATTTTGTACAACCATAACACTTACGGCGTATATAAGGATATTATTGTGATAATTGCTTTACAAATAAAACACGCGAATATTCTTCAAGTACAAACGGTGCTAAAATGTATTCATTAAGAAAAGCAGTTAATGTGAAAAGTGCACGCTTTCTTTTCGGAATAGAGTATAGTTTAAAATTTCTTTTTATATAAACATTTTACTTCATAAGAATCCAGCAGAAAAGGGAGGGGGTTATACATGTCGTTAGTGCTATAGTTAAAATGGTTCAACCCAGCGATTCCGAAAGAATCCCGATGTCTCTCATACTCTTATTCATTCTCTATTAATTTAAAAGCAGAGTTCTGCCTTATTTTATTTATAAGACACGAAATAAATGTGAATGTGCATCTGAAAAATGCAGGCAATTGAAAAGCTTTATTTATTCTTTAGATTCGAACTTTCGTTAAAATAAGATCATAAAAATTAAACTTGCAAAGAAACAATTAGACGACATTCGACATTTATAAGACAAATTAAGATTTCATTCAATCAAAATTTACGTTATATTCCAATTAACAGAAATTCAAAGATAATTAATTATAAGTGATCATCTCAATATATTGTCATCATAAACTGATAAAACGAAATCATGAGACGCATTAATCATTAACTAAATTCCAGATTTCCACATTCCTGCCATTTTAAGTTTCATTACTAAAAACAATGATGATGATGTGTTTGAAACAGTATCAAGCATTAAACACAATATATTTACTTGAACACGTTCATTACCTTATATGATTTAAATCCTGTTTTTAATAATGATGAGTGAACATACACGCGTATATAAATTAATTTTCAATATTTAGAAAGCTTCATCAAAAGTCCAAAATATTTAGTTGTAGATTAATAGCTAATCAGTTTGTTAGTTCCCATTTCCCTTTAAACAAAAATTTTCCAAAAAAATTATGAACAAGGACAGTATGGTGTTAAAGTAAATTCAATTTTAACCTAGCTAGTGCGCCAAAAGACGGAAGTACCGAGGTTAATTCAAACTAATAAAATAATTAAATCACCAAATTCAGTTATTTTGACTTTAGATTCTTATCGCAAATCAATTAATGCGGATATTAAAATGATGAACGAATCATCAATTATTACAACTCCGCCCCACGAATCACGTTATCGCGTTAATGTGTTACTTATTTTCTATTGGTTGATGTTTATAAAAGAGGCGTTCCTTTTCAAGAGGCGATCAGTGTGCTATACATTAGATATGATGGTCAGTTTTGCACTCCATACGCTAGTTAACTAATACACTTCTGGAGGCCCCTACCATATCGATTGATATGTTCGAACGTTTGTATTAGTATTTTTAAAACCGAAAGCACCACAAGAAGTGAAACCGATTCTTTTATTGATAGTTTCACACGTGATTTTTGTGAAATGACACGAGCCTGTTTCGTGAAATAAATTAAAAATATTACTAAGATTAGGTATGTTCAGGTTGGATTTCTAAAAGTCGATTATTTCGAAAACCCAATAATTTCATGTTTCCATTCGCTGAATAAATAGTGTCATAAGACTTTGAGATGTTTTTCTACACGCCTTGCAATCATTGATATCGAAAAGTGGTATTTAATCACATAAGTGTCACCTAAACAGGGTATACATTGTTCACTTCTCAGTCAGAAAAAAACCTAATGTATCGAAAAGCAAACGGTGAAGATCCTGATCAGACGACGCGGATGTGCACTTTTCGCTTAAGGATAACAGCCGTGTCACATGAAATAAAGAATTATTTGAAATTTATATGCGCTGAGAACAGTAGCAATTTTACAACAACAACAATGATATCGGTCAAAATAATAAAACGCGAGTATATTTCTTTTATATTTTTATTTAACCGTGATTGTGCAAGTATTGTTTGATTTATATAAAATTTCCATGTTCATCATGCTTTTATTCACGCGTTAAGATCAATTAAATTCTTGTTATATTGTCGTTATCTAACATTAACAGATTAGACATAATAGTTTACATTTCAAAACGTTATAATAGTCGGAATAAATAATTTTAGTTAGTGCAGATATAGGAAATATTTCAAATAGTCTTAGAAAAATAGATAGAAATTTACAGAATCAGAGTGATCGAGTTTAAACAGGTATGGGAGAAATGGAGTTGTGAACACGTGCCATTAATGAGATATTCTCAATTCGGGTTGACACCGATCATTAAATTTGATATGTGAAGTGTAATGCGTTTCAAAGCAGAATTAATAATTTTCTATCGTGCTGAAAACGGTAGCCAACAAAAATTATGATGATTATCTGTTATAATTATGCTTTAACACATTTTTGTAACGCGGGAGCTTAACTTTAGCGGATTGGAAGGGTATGCTACTATGCTTAAAAAATGGTAGCTAACACAAAAATGACGAGTTTCTGTTGTTTTGTCAAATAACGTGTATTTTAATTTAAATATTCACTGTGTTTCATATTTTTAAAGTATATAATCAATATCAGTTTCATACTTAGTTTAATAATTAATAATCTTTTATTCTTTGTAAGCGGTTGACGCTTTTATTACCAGTAAGATGTTGATATCCATTAAAGTTGTCATGGTTATATTGCCCGAGGCAGATAAATTATCGGAATTTTAGGGATTTTACATCCATATGTATAATCAACCGTGACCGCATATTAAGAAACAACTTAATTAAAAATACGAGCGAAGTAATACCATTCATTTTTAAAGTTCACCTAAATGCATTTTAGAAATAAAGTTTTATATTGGACACATTTACTTAGCAAATGAAAACCTTGTACGGGAATATCTGACACAAATATTGTTTACAGTATTATTAGTTATTTGTTGTTATTAATAAACAAAGTGAACTTAAATATAAATACAGAAACTTTATGTGTGTTCAATAACAACAAAACATCACCATCTACATTAAATACAACAATACTTTGTTTTGGACACCTTTGCTATTTCCCACGTACAAAACGTCCACAATTGATAAAAGATCTAATTGGTAACGGGTCCTTTATCACAAAAAATAATACACGTTATGAGGAATGTGTCTTGTTTTCTTGAATTCGCATCTGGTATCATTTTACAGCAGAGGTGAAAATTATTAATTTATTTAGTGCATAATGAAATGTCACATTTATCATTTCACTAAACCGCGAATGCAAGTTAATGCCCCAGGCCCAAGCAAGTCGATATCGATAAATTGCAATAGCAACGCAACTTCTTTAAACACGAAGTATATTTCGTGTTTAAAGAAGTTGCGTTTCTCATTACTTTCAGCAGTTATATTTATCGTCAAAGAAATTAGAAGCGCAACTTCATTAAACACAAAATATATAAATCCAGATATATTTCCTGTTTAAAACAGTTGCGTTTCTAATGTAACATACATGTAATTATTATTGGATCAATTTTTGCCTTTACAAAATTCAGTAAAGCATAACTTAAACCCCAAAACAGGATTCGCAATAAAAACAGGATATCGCAATAACTTTTTTCTATGTGAAGGTTATATCAGTCAACAAATTATCTCTCTTCATTTTTTTTAAATTAATAGAACTACCATAGTTTAAACGGGGCGGATCGCTAGTTTTTCAAAACTTTAAGTAGAATATACTGGGGCGGATCCAGAAAGTGTTCAGTGAGGTTGTTTGAACACTCCTTTTTTTAAGAAGTGGGGGGGGGGGAGCAATGTTTTATGTTCATGGAGATTTTGGTAAGAAAGTTGGAAATTATCAGTATCATACAACTGTCGCAAACGAACCCCATTTCCAGAAATCCTACATCCGAGCTTGAATATGTATGATGCTGAGGTAGTAAACTTTTAATCTCAAAACAGAATATCGCAGTATACTTCAAAAATTTGTTCTATATTTTAATGCGCGTGTTGTCTGCGTCGTCACAATACTAATTGTCATTGTAATCATAATGATCAAGTTTGGCTTGGTTATTAAATTGCAACTCAATTTCAGCATGATTTTTTAAATTTGTTCCAGAAAAACATAAAATCACATATAGATCAAGCACTTACACTAAAATCTTTAAAAATGCATTCGGAGGCTCAATATGCTTACTGTGATTTAACTTTTAGGACCTGTCTCAGAATTAACAAATGGAAATTCGCGAACATAAAGTTGAGATCTCTCTGGAAACGAGCGAGAGCTCGCGCAAATATTATCATAATATGTATTTGCAGGTATCGCAGTGTTGAGATCTCACCAGAAACGAGCGAGAGCTCGCGCAAATATTATCACGCGAAAAGATGTTTCAACTCGACGATTGCTAACCCGGTTACTGAATTTCCAACCTTAAGTAAATTCGATTTTACAAGTAATTTTATGCCGAGTCTTAGTTTTATGAATTCAAGTTTACCACGTTATTCAGATTAACTATCTCTTAAGCTTACACAATTACGTAATGTAATATACTCAATCAAGCCATTTCTGAACAAATAAAGTCCTATTCCAACTTCAAATAAACACGATAGGTATTAACAAATCAACAATTGCAATTAATTTAGTATTTATAAGTTTACTTAATACACGTATCCACAAAATTCTAAACATCACGATTTGAGGGAATACCGATATACACCGTAATGTGACACTTTAAGAGTCAATTTAAAGTCAATTTATTTGATTTAAAAACAGGATCTTAAGCCAGTCTACATCCTTCCATACAAACATCACTCTCAATGCAGTAGGGCAGAAAATAGACTGGCTATTATAACATTTTGTTAGGATGCATAAAACTATAAAAAGACAAACAAACTTTTTATCAGACCAGTGGCTGTTCTAGCCTTATACATGTTATAGTCGAAATAAATAATTAGGATAGTGCAGATTATAGAAGTGATTAAAAATAATCATAGAAAATAGATAATAAGATAAAAGAATTTAAGAAAAAGAGGGATAGAGTTTTAACAGAGGAAGTTATTTGTTCATCATTTCTGGTGGATCTTTTTCGGGTCTAAATAATGCGTTTTACAAAAAACAAACACGCCAGGAACCGCTCGTTAAGCTGTTGCTCTCTTGCAGTGGCATTCTTGCAACTGGCACCCACACTGGCAATGATCTTTGTAGCCAGGCTTTATGGTTCATTCAAAGACCTATATTATACATAGGTCTCTGGTTCATTCACGGAGAAGAAGCAGTGATACGAGTATATATCAGTTACTAAAAAAGATATGGAACTATGGACATTTGTAATTAATGATATATTCGCAATTCGGTTTGAAATCGATCAATATTTTACATGTAGATGTGAAAATAAGTATAGGTTATAGTTTATTTGGAGGCTTGTATGAAAATTAAACGGTCAGGCCCAGCGCAGCTGGGCGACCGTTTAAATTTCATACAAGCCTCTAAATAAACTATAACGTATATAATGGTCGAAATTAAAGGCAGAATAAATTGCTGCACATACTTTGTAAGCGGTTTTGTAAGCGAAATTAAAGGCAGAATAAATTGCTGCACATACTTTGTAAGCGGTTTGATAATTTTATAACTGATAAGATGGCCATATGCCTTAAAGTTGTCATGGTAATGTTTGCTCGAGGCAGATAATTTTAAATTACCGGAATTTGAGGGATTTTACATGCGTAATAATACATTCAACTTAGAACTAAATTTAAAAATTAGCAGAAAAACGCTCATTACAGGATTATCTGAACTGCATTATTATTTTTGGAAATAAAGCTTTATATTGAACATTTACTAAGCATGTGAAAACCCTGACACAAATGTTGTTTACAGAATTAAGTAGACTTAGTTATCTATTTTTTTAATAATCAAATTGAACTACAGAAATAAATACAGAAGGTGTATTCGCGTTCTTTACTGTCGACTGAAATCCGACGGATTGAAACCTGTTATAAAATGAATACAAGTATTTTACCAATTATAATTTCAACCACTAAGTCGGTAAGTGCTTATACATGACAGAGCAATCTAAAACTTTAGCTGGTCGCGCGGCTGCACTGCGCTATGCTGATTATAGTCCGTAAATTCATTAACCTATATACATATCCAATAGCCTGGCGATTTTTTTATATGAATGAAGAGCCGTATTTAAATAAAAACTCTTTGTAGTAATTTATTTTATCATGTCCCATGTATATTATACATAGTCAATTATGAAATTAAATATCAATATGATTTTGACAATAAACTGTAGAATTATGAAACAAAATAGATATTTGAATTTAGCTGTAAGTTGTTTTCTTTTACTTTAATATAAGAACATGTATTCAACATTTCAGCTAGCTACCTTATTTCAGCATGGTAGCATATTTACTTAGTAATACTGGGAAATCATTCAATGACGCGTTAGTAGAGAAATAAAGAAATAAATTTCCCCCAAAATTGAAAAATACTGGATTTCCATTGAACAAAATAATTTTTTAACCTTTACATTGGCATTCAAATGACTTATGAGCAGTCTAAATAAAAATAAAATTTGTTCCTTATTGCGCCATGGTAATTTAGAACAGCTCGCATGTTAATCACACATATATGTCCATTAAAAGCTGTTTTAAAAATGTAACTTATTAAGAAAGTTAGTGTTACGAAACACGTTTATAAGTTGACACTTATTACATGTAGCTACATTTGTGCAAATAATCTAATCTCTGAATTGTTTGAGACCGCCATTTTTTAAGTTTTATTAGCATACGTAATATTTTAGCCCCGAACAATGGTTTAATGTTGGGTTATATTCTCCATGAAAACATTTTTAATTTTAACGGGGTATCTAATCTGCAGACTAAAATAAACTTATCTACATCATTACAATAATTTAAAAAAAAACGCATCATTTTAAAGCGTTATTTTTCTTAATAAGGACATTTTAATTCAAAGAATGTAAAGAACACCTTCCCAGCGATCGCTTATCAAGCGATAAGTGAAACTCCGCCTGCAACATTTAGTGCGCATGCGTGAAAGATAACGTTCCCAGGTCAGTTTAACGATAATATGCGATAATATGCGCTAAATAAAATGTTACTGAAAATCTCAAGATTAAAAGGAAGATTTATATACTGAGCGAAAATGTGAAATAGGATGATATCAATGCATGGCCGATATAGAATTGTTTTCTGCCGTATCTTCCCAAGGTTATGTTACTTCAGGACCAATTAATTCAAATTTATGCATTCGATATGTACATCTCAATGTCTTTTTTAATGAATGTTGTAAGTTTAGTTTATATAAGCAGCACAACTGCTCCGTGAGGTTTTATTTCTTCACTCGTTTTTATTCAAATGTATGGGATCTGTTTGTTTTGTCAGATATAAGCGTTGAAATGTATTTTTATTCGTTGTATAAATATTTCATCCAACTATAATACACAGAAAACTAAATCTAAATCACGTTAAGAAAAGCAACCTCAGAAAAAAATGCAGCGAAGTTTTATTTCAAACAACGTTTGATATTTTACGGAAACGTTTTCAGAAAGATTTTTTTATACATTTTACTTTTACATTTTTAGGCCTATTTTTAATATTATTTATGTAAAACCGTATTACATAAAGCGAGCGAAAATCGCTACAATCTTTACTATCAAAACGGAAATTGAACCAATTAAAAATTCACTCGAAATAGCCATGAATAATGAAGTTAGAAGTAGTTAACTTTTCTCATATATGTTATTTACAATGAAAAACACATAATATAATTATAACATTTCTGTCAATCAAAATGTTGTCTCGCATTCTTACAAGAATAATTAAACCTAGTTTTTGTTTTAAATTGGCCACTTACATGCCAACAATTGATCATTATTTTAAACACATGCATGTCGCATAACTCTACCATGACCAGTTTCTACAGTTAAGACGTTTCTACTATGAAATCAGTGATAAAAAGTGTTGATGGGCTTAGCATTATTTTATTTAAAAGTAGAGGTTAGAGTTTGGAAAATCTGAAAATCAACATTTCTCAGAACTATGTACAGCGAAACACCGCTAATAAGATTGGAATTGGTACTGGGTAAAATTGGTAAAAAATATTAGGTGGTCTACATTTGTGTTCTCAATTTCTGTGTGATCTTTATGGGACCTTCACTGTAGTGATCATTCAAGCTTTGATACGGGTACTACAATTGCTGGTCAAAACAAATAACTGCAGTATCATTATATTTCGCGGGGACGAATTTTCGCGCAAACCCCGTAAAAACAAAGTCGCGGGGGCATGAATTCACGCAACTGTGTTTTCCTATAAAGAAACACTGTTACATGGTTTGATTTTGCTGGGGTTGAATTTCGCGCTCTTGTCGCAGCGCGAAATACGCGAAAATTAAACCCGCGCGAAATAGAATGATTTAACTGCACACCACAGCCATTAGTTCTATAATTAATAATTCAGTGAATTCATGTATTTTCTATGGATTCTAAATTTCGTGTGCAGGTCGATCCACATAAGTGTAACTTTACCAAAAACCCCCGAAAATAAGGCTTTTACATTAAGTTGAACACAATTTTTATAGCAGAAATTACTGACGAAATTACGGTTAATGTTGACAGGACAAATATAGGACTGTCTTTGTTCGATCTTAAATATATGATGTCAAAATAAGCAATGAAAAGGATTAAACTGCTAGCATATTCAGACATGTAGCACTACTTTTAATGCAAATTAGTTGTCGTTAGCATAACAGGTCTCTATTGACCCATAAATGATCTTACTAGCCAAGAATATCAAAACTGGTGTAAAGGACTACTCCGAGACAAAATCAAAAGAGAACCATAACAAATAATTAAACTTTTATTCTATTTTCCTGAACCGATTTCTCTCTTGGTGAGATATATAGGTTTGTGAACTTGAATTCGCATGAAAACAACTTCATGCGCACACCGCTATATCTGAAACTAAACCATGTATCATCCGGTTGCGAACAGGTTGCGCACGCTGCCAAGGAACTCCCCAACTTGAGTCGCCCGCTCAGATTTATTTTCATTGTATGAACTGCTATATAGAAATGGATCGTGGTCTAAACGTGGGTGGCAAACATTGCTTAAGAGATACAAAAAATAGATGTTCATGCAACAACTGCAAATTCTCGTGATAATTGTAGTAATACGGTCTAGTTAAGTTAAACTTCTTGTCACATAAATGGGTTTGAACGGTTGAGAAAGCACATGGCAATAGTTTTGCACACTCTGCATGTTACCTATACGGATGCGCCATTTGCATATATTTACATTCCTATTGATTTTTTCGTTTAAAAAAATTCGATTCATTTTGCATGAACCGCATGACCCGTAATGACGTAATGACGTAATGGCTGTTACTATTAAAAAATCCCACGTATTACTCCCCCTTTTCACTTAATACTAATTTTTGAAAGCGTTCGACTTAAGTTTATTTAAAGAAAAAAATGAATAAAATGTAAATATAAGGAATGATTCTTATTTTGGTGCGGTTCACGCAGATTGGACGTGCACGCGAGAGCTGGCAAATTTACCATAAAGCGCTAGCGCGCTTAATGGATCTGCCAGCTCTCGCGTGCACGTCCAATCTGCATGAACAGCACCAAAATAAGAATCATTCCTTAATTGTAAATAAAGTGCTAAAATCTAGTACCATTTAATTGGATCACTTGGAATTTTTGGGTCCGGTAAATAGATGTCAAACTAATATTTAGTAAAAACATTATTATTATTATTATTATTATTATTATTATTATTATTATTATTATTATTATTATGTTTTTGTCAGTATCATATCATATTATTTGGACTTTTAAATTGAACAGTGCGATGACGATTTCATACGCCCTTATTGAATATTATAATAAAATGAATGTATAATGATGAATGTCAGGTAAGACTGAATGATCGACAGAAGTCTGCACTGTTTCATAACTTATTTAGTGGAATTTCCGAATGGAATGAGTCCTATCGGAAAATAATCAACAAATTCCACTCGGAATGATTCCGATCGGAATTAGTGTATATAGAAAAATTCCGATCGGAAAATGTTTTGTCGGAATGTTTCCTATCGGAATTTGCCGACAGGACTGATTCCGATCGGAACCGTGAAATTCCGACGGGAAAAACATGTTTTCCTATCGGAAGAATTTTCGTTCCGGTCGGAATCGCATGTTTTTTAACCATGTTTTTTGCAATATTTCTGTTAATTTTCAAAGTTCCACCATGAAAATTTCCAAATTAAGAATTGAAGTTACACGCTTTCGAATGATGTATAATACAGCTGCCTTGCTTTTAAAATGAAAAAAAAGTTTTCGGAAAATATAATATTCCGAAAATTCACAGGATCGTGTTCTGTTCAGACATGGGGCGAATTATTTTTTAAAATAATGCATTAAATTAGCATTATTTGCCAAATGTGTGCATTAAATTAAATTAGCATTACTATATTTTAAGAAAGTAATGCATTTAATTAGCATTATTTCAAAAAGTAATGCATTAAATTAAGCATTATTTTATTTACAAGTGCACTTACAATAAATAAATAGTCAACTGTCAATATATGCACAAACAGGATCATCTTCCAAAAAAATCACCATAAAGTTTAATATACAAAGTATCAATCTGAAAGTTTGAAGATCTAAAGTGACACCTCAAGAACTTACAACATAATTTTTCTTAGTACATATAGGTTAGTACAGGTTTAGCTTTTTAACACTTTTGTTATCGTTGATTTATTGCTGTTTTCACACATTTAGAGTGTTGTATAGACAAGGGACTATGCGGCCAAATTGTCCAATTAAATAATTATGTCACCTGCATCTGCATTATATGCTGATTTCCTGAAATCTGACATAGCCTTTAATATTTTTACAATGACAATGAATCAGTAACTTGAATCAATGATTAGAAAAATAACTTTATTTGAGTGTGAAAGTAAGTTTTGTGCATTTCTGAAGGTTTAAGTTGATTTTGATGCTATCTTATTTCAGAACAATATTTTTGGTATTTTTCACTGAACTTCAAATTTCTACCACAAACATTTTCAGGAATATTTAAGTGTTTGACAATTAGTGGGAAATATATTGTCCCAATGAATGTGTACAGTGAAATGATTTAAAAGTGCTGTTTTTGTTGACAGAGTTTTAAAGACTACTGGCTATTGACTTCATAAATTTAGCATTTTCTTAAAACATCTAAGCTTAAGAACTCATTGCTTAATCATATTTTTTTTTAAACTTTACAACATTCTGATGAAAAGGCTTCACTTATAGTCTGTATCTTTTTTATTAATAGTGAACACATATCAAAATACTTACTGTCATATTCATGATTTTCTCTTGCTATAAATAAGATAATGTTATAGACTATTAACATATTAAATATTTAGAGCATCTTTGCATCTAAAAGTTACTGTTAATATAAATACTTATTAATAAAATGAATCATCAAAATCCAATAGTAAACAAAATCCAATTAATGAAAAATAATGCTAAGCATTACAGCATTTTGGCATAGGTAATGCATTAAATTAGCATTAAAATAATGCTTAATCTGTTGCATTAATCATTACTTAGCATTACTGACAAAAAGTAATGCATTATTAATGCATTAGCATTAAAATTTAATTCGCCCCATGTCTGGTTCTGTTGTTTTTTGTAAACGTGGTGATCTTTTTCCGTGAGGTTATTAGGAAGTTTATTGTATTATATGGGAAAATCAAATGCTGCCCAAGAGATCGCCCGAACATTTCTATAAAACGTCGCCCGTGATTTTTCATTGACTTACATGGGGAGAGAGAGAGTGAGGTAAGTAAGTTAATACTTTGATTTACAATGCTACGTACGTGTTTGTTCTTTGTTTTAATGTCAAATACATTGAAATTTGATTATACATATTCGTGTACCTCATTTCTGCTTTATCCTTTTCCGTTCTGGAAGATGCAAATTTTTCAAATAATTCTAAATAAAATGCCGTGAAAATATTTCTCTTATTAATTCGGCAAAAGGAAATGTATATTTCATCATAGGACAAATTTTAAAGCGACATTATCATGTTGCCCTAGGAGATACCGGATATATAGCTCGTTATACTTCCTTTTTCGTTTTTATTTAGGGTCTGCTGCACTCCTTCTTGCACGTTCATCGATAAAAAAAGTAAGTTGTCAAAATCTCAATAACGGCAAATAACGTGAAAGGAGGAGTGTAGTGGACCCTTAATTTCGCTTTTTTCACAGTTCTCTTAAAACAACCAAAACCTAAATTGTATATGCTAAATATTTTTAAGGTTTTACGTTTATAAACAATACTCAAAATATTGAAAGTTCCCCTTAATTATGCAGCGAAAAGCGTAGGCGACAATGAATATTGTATTTTTATATTCGAATGTGCAAGAAGATGAGATCGATGGTCGCTAGAGTTTTTCTAATCTACTTACCGAGTTGGCTTAATGGCAAAGCAAAATGTAAAACGATTACCATAGATAATAATAAGCCTGTGTAACTTGAATTAAATATAACGCTAACATTGTAAACAGCTAAAATAACCTTATATTGAAAATATGACATACATGTATGTTAAACATCATATCTCCAAATGCTAATTTAAGACCATCCTTCTCTCTGCCTATTTAAACAAGATTAAAAATTAGGGGGAGAACTTAGAGATAAGTTTGAGGGACAAAAGTCCGCACTGTTGTTTAAACTGTGAATATTTAGAACGTAGACTCGGTAGACCCGGAATATATTTTTGAGACGCACATTAAATAATTAAATATAATTTATAATTAAATATAATAAGACAAAAAAGGAATATGTTACTTTGATATCTGTTATTTACCAAGTTTGTATAAGATTACACTTACTTGCATATCCCAGTGATAATATTACACGAGCTTCAGAAAAAAGACACTTAAAAATGGGTACGTTTTGTACCGTTGTTAAATCAGGACGATTGACAAATATTTTAGAAACGACATTGAATATTTAGAACGTAGACTCGGTAGACCCGGAATATATTTTTGAGACGCACATTAAATAATTAAATATAATTTATAATTAAATATAATAAGACAAAAAAGGAATATGTTACTTTGATATCTGTTATTTACCAAGTTTGTATAAGATTACACTTACTTGCATATCCCAGTGATAATATTACACGAGCTTCAGAAAAAAGACACTTAAAAATGGGTACGTTTTGTACCGTTGTTAAATCAGGACGATTGACAAATATTTTAGAAACGACATTGAATAATTTTGTATTCTACAGGTGTAATATCTAGACTTCGATCATGTCGATATAAATAATTATATACATAAGATTATATTATTGTATCTCGGTGTTGAACAAATTGAAACACTGCGTTACAAATAATCTTAAATTTCATTTGATTCCCCCTCTCTCCCCCCCTCTCTCTCTCTCTCTTTCTGTCTCTCTGTCTCTCTGTCTCTCTCTGTCTCTCTCTTCTTGTTGGCTGTGTGGAGAGGTTGTTTTCTGTGTGTTTACATACATATTCAGCCGTTATCCGTTTATCCGTTTATGTACGTATTGGTAGGTTGTGGGGTTATTTTGATGCCAAAAATGGTCCAGCAGCAACAATCTTTCTGCAGAATGAATATTGTGACACAATACATTGTATAGTTGATCAATCAAGAATAATTTCAAATTGTATTTTTTTAATTATTACGTAAACTTTCTGTAAAACATAATATCATTTTAAACGGTCAAATCATCTTGTAATAATAGTCTAGATTCTGAAGCTGAAAATTTTGTCGAGGTAGGGCCGACAAGATATACTTTTTATTTTACGATTTTATTGAAGTTTATGGTATGTCTCAATGAAATTAGGTGGCCTGCAAAAATTATTTTATTGCGAACCCTGAGAAAATAAGGGAGATAACTCTGATATAGAATTATAAGTTAACTTTAAAATATTTAGATATAATGAGGAGTTGCATTGATATCAATCCAAATTTTAGTATCAACATTAGTTTTTATATGATCTAGCAACCATTATTTATTTAAGATGTATTATTAGCACATAATATTAGACTAATATGTAATTTAAGACATTTTTGTTGGTAAAATATATAAAGAAAACAGAACTATTTACGTTCTTCCCTATTTTATTAGTTAAGAAAATTGTCTGTTCATATCACTTGTAAATCTTTATACAGATATTTCACATAACTCTTCTAAACATTAATTTAGATGTTTTAGAAGACATTTTATATTGAAGAATATGCGTTATTGATGATAAAACCTTAAAATTGTGTATACAATTACCCCACCCACATCATTATAGCAAGTATTCTTTAATAAAACCTTAAATGGATAATCAACACATTTTATGTTAGTTTATTTTGTTATTTACAATGTATATAGAGTATGATCTGCTTCAGTTAAAGAAGCAACCCGGAAAGGAAATGCTTTGTAAAACACCAAATAAAAAGAGTTAATTCAATAAAATATAATAATATTTTCTAATATGATAATTTGGTGACACATTTTGTCGAAGTTCAGATGTCTCCAATAGATCTGTTTTATTCTTAATTTACATGTTTTAATGTCTTCTACTTCTTGGAAGTAATCCCCCATACTCATAAAAAGGCACTTCTTAATTAACAGCATCAACACATTTGTATTCTATTATGATTTGAACATCCTAACAAGTTATGCAAATCAAAGTGCCTGTTGCATTTTTTTGTAATGTCACATAATGACGTATAACAGCATAATGGTAAATAAGCCAGTTTATTAACTGAATACAGATGGTAACTAATTTCTTGAAAAAAGTGATGTAATTAAACATTAGATAAATATTACTGTTATTTTGAAACACAAGTTTAATGAAGATTTTTCAGATGTTTTGTCTTATGTTAAGTTAACTTTTACTTAATTACAGGAAAATTGCCAGTATCTATCTTTAAATAATGAAATACAATGAGATCTGGCAAACTTAACCTCTTTTCCTTCAGGAAACAGTTTTCAACTTCATTACATATGCTTGCATTGACAAATGATAAGTTCCCATATCGAGGGTTGCACTAATCTTAGAATAAGTCTGGGTAATTTTGTTTCATATTGAAAGGTGCCGCAACATTTAAGAAGCTAGGCATAACTTTATAAAAGTCTATGCGAAAACGGAAGTAAGATTACAATCTTGTTGGTTGCAAGTAAAACATAATATTGTATTGCCTGTAAATGTTTTCATTTTTACATATTTTGAAATAGAATGGCACATTTTGAAATTTCTAGCTTAAACTAGTAAAGGAAAGAGAAAAAATCCCAAATATCGCAAGTCTTTTAAGGATAGTAAGTAAAGTAGTTTTCCTGTATATATCAAAATATACATGTATATATTGTTCGAGCTCAGAGAAAAAGGACTGCTTATGTAAAATGGAGAAACAGTCACTTCTGGATGCTAGCGTTGCCCGAATATAGAACAAGGGAGTCTTATAAAAGCAAGCAGAGTCATTAAAATATGACATGGTCTTGCTTCCTACACCACAGAAGCACCTTCTTGATGCCAGTGTATTTGCCATGAGACGTATGGTAACACTATCCAGAGGTTTTAGAATGGTTACTACCCAGTTCTATGTTATAGCAACCGCTTTTTAAGATAGGTAAAAAATATTCGAAAGTTGTTCTTAGTCTAGACTTATAGAAAAGAAAACAAAACTATTTAATTAATTAGGCAATTATACCCTTTCTTAATTCTAACTATAGATATGTCCATATGACAGAGATGCCCCCCACCCTCAGTTGAATTTGCAGTTCACAATATTAGATATGAGTGCAGTTTGATGGTCAACATGCCTGTAAAGTTTCATGACTGTCACTGATACTTTTGGACTTACCTCCGACACAAGATTACACCCTGAATGCACTATATTGAAATGCATAAGGGGCCATAACTATGGTCTTAACAGGTGTGGCCCAAAAACAAAACCCCAGGTGCACAACTACACATGATTGTCAACATGCCTGTAAAGTTTCATGACTGCGACTCTTATACTTTTGGAATTACATACAACAAGATTACTTGCAGAATGCATTATATTGAAATGCATAAGTAACATCACTCTGGTCTTAACAGGCGTGGCCCAAAACAAAACCCCAGGTGCATGCAGAATTAAACATGATGGTCAACATACCTGTTAAGTTTCATGATTGTGGCTATCATACTTTTTGAGTTATTTGCGACAGAGGTTTCGTAAGTACAGAGGGACGGATGGACAAGGGCATCCTATAAGGCCCCTCCTCGTTCAGAGTGGGGGCATAAAAAGGATGCAGGTTCCAAGAATTAGAATAAGGTAACCCTACGAAGGAATCTGGTCCCTTTGTTCTGATGACAATGCTTTCCCTACTAGGATCCTCAACCCTATTATTAGAGTTAATAGGCTACTTGTATTGTTAAAGAATAGTATCTTTCAGACCCAGGCCCTCACTCCATTACAAGGGTAGTGCTAGTATTCAGAAGGGACTGCAACAATTTGACAGGAGCTGGAATAAGTTTAAAATACTGTTTTCAACTACAAGCTGATAGTATAACCCATAGCAACCTATTATTTTCATATCGCTGTTCCTAGGTCCTTGTTCCCTGGCCAATGTAAGGTTTATGTATATTTTTCTGTTTGGTCTACTATGCTATTCTAGATGCAGTCCTACCCAAAGAAGGGAGTACATGTACTACCATGAATGGCTTCAGATTGCCTTTCAGTCAATTTCAAAAAATATTTAAAACCAACTTGCTACTTCAACGTTTCTATTCAGGCTCAGAAGGGGTTAGGCATTTTTTCTAGGACTGACACTTCCCTTTCACGAAGACTTAGGCCATATTTGAAGCAAAGGGACTGTTGAGAAAATAACTGGTTACAGAAACACATTGTCTCCATGAGGTTCCTCAACCAGTTTCAAGCTTAGTATTATTAAAACCAGTTCCATGTGAATGAAAATGGATTCATTGTTTCAAGCAAAATAAAGAATGATCAAGATGAAGCTGTAATAATTAAACATAACAAACCATAGATATGAAGTTTTTTGTTGTTGTTTTTTCACTTATTTTTAATACTCTTGAGACTTCTGTCCAAATGGAACCATCATTATTTATTGGAAGTACTACCCGTAGATGGACACAAACCTTACTCTTAGACTGTCGTTCAGAAGCTTGAAAATTTTGTCAAGGACAAGTGCAAGTATGTCTGACTATAGTTTATTAAGTGTAGCACTAGCCACAAGCATATTTATCAATAGCCATAGCAAACATGTATTAAAGACTCCCTTGTGCTTTTTCAAATGAGCTCTAAAGCAGAAGCAATCAATGGAACACTTTAAAAATATTATTTAGGTAATTTCCAAAATAATCTTTCAACCAAATGTTAACTAAAACATTTTTAGTTTGATGTCGTCATATTATCACTGCTCATTTACTTGTATTTGTTTTTGATTTACATTTTTTTAATTTCGATTTCGTGTGCATTTGCACTTAGAAAGTAGTTAAAATAAAAGAGTTTTAACACACATATTGTTTAACTCAACATGTACGAATGATTTAATAGAATTATTAATACAACTAATAAAGAACAAGATTTTAAACTGCCACAAAACCGTCAGAGAGCAGAAATTGTTTATTTGTTTAAGTTTTGGGAATTAAAGACCCATAACTCCTCAGTGACTTGACTAATGTAATCTTGCTTCTAACCATACATAGCTGAGAACTTAGTCCCCTTAAACAGTCGGACGAATTTTAGTGATAGTAAATATAGGTATTATTTGGTATAGATGTAACTTGTTAAATATTTCCAGTTGAAGGCATAACTCAAGAGTGAAAAGAGCAATCTGACTGGCTATCAAACTTGTCTAAGATATTATGTACATACATGTTCTTACTTAGTTTGATGAAGATTGTCATTTTAATTAAGAAAGCATCCATTGCTTATTTGATTTCAAAAATGGCAATGTAATATCAGTGAATCCCACGCCATTGCTGCAATCTAGAATATCTTGTTTAGATATTAGCAGACATATTATGCCCACAGCATTCTGACAAGCTGGGGCCTTGGGCAGTCCTAATTTGGTTAAAACATCCATTAGAGGACACTATCTATCAAAGCTATCTGCAAGGTTCTGAACTGGATATGTTTATCTTAAAAATTCTAAGCAAGTTTGTTGAAGATTGTCGAGTTAAAATGTGGAGGAGTTAACCCGTCAGATTGCTTCAGTCACTATAGAGTTATTGCCGTTTAATTACCATTTTGGTCAAAATTAGTAATTAAAGAGCAATAACTCCAGTCTGACTGAAGTAATCTGACGGGTTATTAAATATATTAGTGTCGTAATCACTCAAACCAAGTTTGGCGAATACCTTGAATAAGTATTATAGCCATAAGAGAGTTGATAACATTTTGTGGACGTTTCCTGCCACCGATGAGTCTGTAATAAGTCCTGTTTGTCAAACTGGCTTGTAATAAATGGCTTGCTATTAAGTATGAAATTAAATGTATATAATCTGACCTGGATGGTTATTGGTGTTTAACAAGCTTTTTCAGAGAATTTGTGCTATAATTCCTTTCTCTAAATTAAAAAATCACTAGAAATATCACTTTCTAGCAAAAGAAAATGGGACATAAGTGATTTACATTAGCTTTCAATAAAATAAAGGGGAATAACTCTTGTTTTTCACACATTATATACATAAGTTGTTCATCTTGGACTTTAAATTGCATTTTGCAACTTATTTGATAAAGTTTTAATGAAGACAGAAAAAAGTCTTTATAACATATGTCATATCATTGAGTTTATCAGTTTTTTGTTGATTTTTTTGTATGATTTAGCATGAGTTATCTCCCCTTATTTTCCGACGATTCGCAATAAAATTTTCTTTGCAGGCCAGTCCAGATTGTTTGGCCATATAATAGGCTTTAATTTGGTACCACAATAAAAAGTATATCTTGTCGGCCCTACCTCAACTCTTTTTTGAGCCCTTTTGGACTTTCAGAATCTAGTCTATAAATTTATTTATGAACTAATAAAATAATTTTAAAAATAACTCATTAATAAGGTAAATTAGTATGATTTTTTATAATATTGTTTATAAGCGCTTCTTGAAATCAATGTTAATAAATGAACATTGTATGTATATAAAACGAATTGGATATTATAATATCGTGTTTAATATTAAAATGTATAAATCAGCTATTTTATTTACCTATTGACATGATGTATGTTGTCTACATTATTTACAGAGATAATATATCCATCTGAAATGCGACTAGAAAGAGAAAATATATTTATTTCTTAGTCTTCACATTACACTTGTTCTGACTTTTTTAATAATTCTCAAGAAAATGACGTCGGTGAAACTTTACAAGACAAAAGCGAAATAATTTATTTTGGTTTGCCATTTTTGGTAAGCCAGAAATAAATAGGTCTTATACATTAATCATTTAACTAAATTGAACGGTACAACTAAGTCAACAAAGAACAAATGATGACATAAGCTATCAACAGACCTCGCGATTCTGTCTTTAATAATCGACCTCAACAAGTAGAGAAAATTATTTAAAGAGAAGTTAATTATTTTATCAATAATTTATAATAAATAAATAATGCATTAAATAATAACATCGGCTAGATATATTTATTTGAGTTTGAATAACTTATAATTATTAATTGCTTTTAGTTCAACTTTATATTTTATGAAAATTAATAAAAAGTTAAGGCGACATGAATATTAAACCACTAATAAATGTCCTTACCGCAACAAAAAACACGAATCTTTAATGAAAATTAATATTGACACACGCACGTTATCCAGATGTATTCTATAACTTTTGTTTTGTTCTTTTTGTCCCGTGTTTACAATCCTTTATCATTCCGTGCTTTGTCGCCAACGTGTCGACGAGCATGCGCAGTATCGTATTTGAAGTTAATGTACACCACTTGACCGGCGTAAAATGTTTTAAATTTTCTGATAACTTTATCCCATGTAATATAGTGATAACCAAATCTGTGACAATTATTATTCAGCCACAAGAGTTTGGTTTCTTTACTTTGTTCGCTCTTTCGCTAAGCATTTTGATCATTAGCATCAAATATTAGTTCAAAACCGAACATTCATTTTATCTCAACAAAAGGTTTGTATATTGACAAAGTTTAACCATCTTGCAAACACAAAGATTGATTATCGATGGTAAATTATCAATTTCTATTGTGTAACTGGGAGGCTGTATTTATTGGGTGTGGAAATTTTGATATGCATGTTTCACTTTTTCATCAGCAGACTATGCTGCGTATGAGTGAGTTGGTGTTACCTTCTCAGGAAAAAATCTCTCGAAATGGTATCTTATCCCATATTTTATGAAAATGACTTTTATTGACATAAGTCAGATAGGAAACACAAATGCTTATATTTTTTCTCATGCTTTATGTTTCCCAGAGGTTACAGAACTAAGTTTTCTCGTGTTTCCCGCAATGAGTAAAGCCAACGTGCTTGCGAACTATTTTCTCAATAATGAATACTAAAGATTAGCGAGAAGTATATTGCTTCGGTAACTCTACGCTGAAATTTGTTAATCAGGTTTCATTTCGATGTCAAACAGGTGTAAAGTTAGAGTGATATGATATCATTTAATCGAGTAGCAAGATGAGGCATAACCTGATTATACATCTCAGGTGTTCAAGTTGTCTGATAATTTAAAATAGGACATGTTTAAAATTTTAAGTTAGTGTAGGTTACGTTGCAGGTCACAATGTTCTCATGTGTATTTTTGAGCCTGCAATATTTTCATATTAGTCGTGTTCGAAGGTCTTCAGAGTTCCCTTTTCATCTATTAAATATTACAGTAGCGTTGTTTGGGCCGTGTGGCGGCTGTAAAATGTTTCCCCGTACATTCAATCAGTGCTGTTATCAGTTACGTCTTTTGAAGGTCGTCGAGCACGAAAATTATGCACTACGTTAATAGAACTTCTAAACTTACTTTTGGTTTTAATAGTACTACCAGTTTAAAGATGGGTGGTTTCAATATCACAGACAAGATATATTTGGATATTGTTCAATCACTCCCAATGGTATACTTCCTGCTTTTAAAATTTTTGCATTTGGCGTTGTCTGTGATATGCAGTATTTATATTCTTAGATCCCCTCTCAAAATCTTATTCTGTTTAGTTCTTCCCACTGTTTTCTTGTTTAGGGCAAAGCCATTCTTTTATCTGGGGATCATACGCCGCTGAACTTGGAATGGTATTAATCTGAAAATACTGCTTTGGATGTCCCATGTTCACTGCCATATGCATACCATCGTTTGGGCTTTTCATTTGTGTAAATATTGGGTTGCGCTAAACCCGGGGCTAGGCGGCGTAATCAGTAATAACCGTTTCAATTACTCCCCTTGAACACACTCAATCAAACCCAGCCTGAAATATTTTCATACTTGTCGTGTTCGAAGGTCTTCTAAGTTCACTTTTCATATATTTAATTAAAATTAGTTTAAGAGACCCGTAAAACAATATTTTGATCTCATAACTTTATGCCACTATTATCTTTCAATAACCAATGAACTTTTAATCTTAAACGATATTAAGCATAATATTATGTAAATAATATCTGAAAAATATTACCTGCTGCAATATCCATATGAAATAATATCGTTGATTACCCGCAGTTCTTGAAAGTAAATGTTATAGATTAACTGAGCCCACAAACAGGATACGCATTTAATTTATATTATCTGTTAAGTTAGATGTGAAATCAATCAGTTTAATCGTCCTATGGAGCAATCAAGTTGAGTTAATTTCAGTAAACTAATTAATTGTTAACCCAAACACTAATCAATGACATATATTGACTAAAACTATCCATAACCAGTCACACATTCGTTTCATCTCAAAAAAGGCCTGGTGATTTACCCTTTTACAATTGAATGCTTTGGTTACCGCTTTGATTTGCATGACGGTGAAAGTGGTTTAAGGATTTATGCTAAGGTGAAATATGCTTATCAGGAATCGCCACATTCAGAAAAAACAGCCTCCCCACACAGTCAAGATGAAGAGAGGGAGAGAGCATGTTAATAAAATGATCAGTTTCAAAAGAGACACCACTAACAATTAACAAAAATGAGAACCCAAGGGGTTACCGCCTTGAAACGGTCAGTGGCAAATCAAATTGGCACCGGGGGTTTAAACCAGGTTCTAGGGTGCACCAACCTCACACTTGTCCCAACAGGTTCTCATATCAAATACAAGTTGTCTTGGTGAAACAACTCCAACCCACTTATTGGCTCAACAATGTTGCATGCAAAAGCACACAAACATTTAAAACATAAGAATTTAATAGCATTGCAAAGCCAAAGGGCGGGTACTCAATGATCTTACCGAGACCAGAGCTCCTGGAGTAAAATCAGCAAGAACACGATGACAGGGATAAAAGAAACAAATCGAGCTTCTAGGTTCTTTTAAGAAAAGATTTCCCCATAAACCTTCATAAACTCTTAAACCCCTGCCACCATCGTGCAACCAAAGAGGTAAGCATAATGATCAACTGTAGAAGGGTTAATCACCAGGCATGCAGAGCGCTGTAAAATATCATGTTGGTAACCTTTCTTTTTAAATTTACAGATGGTTTTTACGAATAACCGGGAGAAATTAGCATTGCCCTTTATCTTTTTAAGTTTATAAATTAAATCTCCATAAAAAACTGGCTGTGAAATACCTTGTTGCAATAGTGTTTTAAACTGCACCTGTATTTATGAATTAGATCTGGGTATCGACGATAAAACTTGCAAAATGTTTTCCTTAATTTGTGATACCGATAACCTTGTTTTAAAATTTTTTCTGTAATGCAAAGATTACGTTCATTGAAATCATTAATATCGTTGCAAGCTCTTGAAAATCGAACAAGCTTTGAAATATAAACCCCGTATAATGTTGCACGGGGAACATCGCCGTCTAAAAACGGAAAATTTACTATATTAAAATTAAAATCATCTCTTTTATCATATATTTTAGTAGTGACATAACCATTTTCATTTGACAGATTTAGATCGAGAAAGTTTGCTTGCTTTTCTGAAGTGTTCGCTTTATTAAGTTGTAGTTCTTTAGGGTAGATCTTATTAACCAGTAATGGAAAATGGTTATTATCTATATTTAATAAATCATCAAGGTACCTCGAGGTGTTGTTAAAAGCTGTAATAATATCATCTTGATGTTCAGTAGAAAGAGATAACATAAAGTCTCTTTCATAACAGTATTAAAACAGATCAGCAACAACGGGTGCACAATTAGTACCCATTGGGATGCCTATTACTTGTTTATAAATAGAGGTACCGAATCTAACATAAATATTATCCAGTAAGAAAGTTAGCGACTCTATTAGGTCTTGACAAGTCCATAAAGTATAATTATCATAAGAACCATCTGTAAAAAATGCCCTATGTTCATTACAAGCGATGAAGTTTTTATTTTCTCTAGCAAACGTTTTTTCAATGAGACTGGTTAGTTTGTCTCTTATTAAATTATGAGGGAGCGAGGTATATAAAGTTGAGAAATCATAAGTAGACAAACAGAACGAAAATTATTTGATTAAAGCTTTTTCAAAACGTCATTTGAATTTTTAATCGACCAAAATAAATTTTTGCCAGATGTTTCAAAAACCTTATCGCAATACCTAATTACATGTTCTTTAATAGCTGTAAGACAAGAAGTTAAGAACACGGATAATTTAGTAGTAGTGCAAGAACTAGAGTTAGCAATAAATCATGCTCTGTACAGTGTTTTATGCATTTTAGGCAACCAATACATAGTAGGTACTTTGTCTTGTTTTGGCTCAAAACTGATTCTAAATATTGTAATTTGTAGAGTGTGTGCAGTAACAACATCACTCTCAGATGAAGAAGTCAGTACATAAGCATTAGTGCTGTTCAGTTTTTCAGTTTGAATATTAATATAGTGTACCCGTCACACTATAATTACATTATTAGAAGCCTTATCAGCGGGTGTTAAAACAAATTTGTTATGAAAGTCTTGAATTCCTTTTTTCAAATGACGAAAGTTAAAACGAGGTCGAGGTGGTAATAAAGCAATGTTTCTTTCATAAAATGATATACGAGTGTCTATTATTTTGAATATGTGTTTTTTCCAGTTAGAAAGTGCATTAGGCTCAGCATGTTCTCTTTTGCACCATTTATTGCAAAATAGGTTTAAAGACTCAGCAATTTCTGCACGACATGCATTAAAATCAATTTTGGATGGAATTCTATATTTGGGACCTTTAGAAATTAAATTACGAATTCTAGAGTCTTTGATTACATTAAGATCACCGGTAACAATATGACCGACAGGCTTATAGCAATATTTAGAAGTTAAACACTCTCAAGATTTTGATGTATTATCAATGATCTGTAAATCAGAGGTAATTTTATTGTAATTAAAAATTGTCTTTCTAGTTGGTTTGTTGTATTTATAACAAACCATCGGCGATTCAGCATTCTTAAAATAATTAGGAACAGCCGATTGAACTGTTTTATCTTTAAATATACTAGGAAGGTCAATAAAATCTATTCCTTTATTTAAAAAAGAAATTTTAAGGAAATGTCTTTTATGGTCAGATTCCAAGTCAATGTGTGGCCTGAGAACATGCCGAGTATAACACTGAATCAGACTAGCAACATCGTAAAAAAGGATGGGTTCTTATGACGATGTCGTCAGCTTCCTCATCCAGTTTCTGCAGACTTGATATAGAAAGAGAAGCCAACCTAGATAGCATAGCGTGTCTGCCAGATTGTTTTAAAATAATACGTAGGTCATTAATAGAACAACGAATATGTGATTTTCTTTTTGTGTTTCCATTAGTTCTGCTTCCGCGCGACCTCGATTTTCTTTTGCGTAATTCAAGCAATTCAAAGACGTCATAATCAGGATTTTTAGAAATGTTGCCTTCCTGATAAATATTATCATTTAAACCAAGTGGGTATGCAGATTGAAATTTTTTAATCCATTTTTGTTCCGAAATGAGTCTGGCCCTAATTTTAAATGCTCTTGATGCAGCGGTGTCAAATGTAAGTTTTTCTACTGGTTGAACGGAAATATTTTGTAAACGGTGTCCTGAATGTTTAAAATGCTGGTATAAAAATCTTTAGTATACTCGTTAGTATTCAACCTGTGGAAAAAATTATATTTGATAACAGTGCTTCAAGAGCATTTAAAATTAGAGCAAGACTTGTTTCAGAAGATAATTGGATTAAAAAACTACAAACTCCTTATCCACTTGGTTTAAATGATAATATTTATCAAGAAGGCAACATTTCAAAAAACCCTGATTTTGACATTTTTGGATTGCTTCAAATACGAAAACGAAAATCGAGGTCACATGGGATGAGGACTAATGGTAACATCAAGAGAAAATCACGTGTTCATTGTTCTATTCATGACCTTCAAAATATTTTAAAACATTCTGGAAGACATGCTATGCTGTCGCGTTTAGCTTCTCTTTCTATTTCAAGTTTACAAAAAGTGGATAAGGAAGCCGATGATATTGTTATTAGAACTCATCCACTTTATGAGGTTGCAAGCCTTACTCAGTGTTACACTCGGCATGTTCTAAGACCACATATTGACTTGGAATCTGATCACCAAAGACATTTCCTTAAAATTTCATTTTTAAATAAAGGCATAGATTTTATTGACCTTCAAAGTATATTTAAAGATAAAAATGTTGAATCGGCTATACCTAATTATTTCAAGAATACTGAAACACCCATCGTTTGTTATAAATATAACAAGCCTATTAGAAACACAATTTTCAATTACAACAAAATTACCTCGGATTTACAGATTGTTGAAAACACACCATTATCTTGAGACTGTTCTAATTCAAAATTTTGCTATCAACCTGCCGGTCATATCGTTACAGGGGATCTAAATGTTATCAAAGACTTTAGAATCCGCAATTTAATTTCAAAAGGTCCAAAATACAGAATTCCATCGGACATCGACTTTAATACCTTTCGTGCGGAAATTGCAGAGTCTTTAAACTCTTTTTGCAATAAATGGTGTAAACGAGAACATGCTGAGCCTAATGCTCTTTCAAACTGGAAAAAACAAATATTCAAAATAATTGACACTCGTATATCCTTCTATAAAAGAAACATAGCTTTACTACCACCTCGACCTCGTTTTAACTTTCGTCATTTGAAAAAAGATATTCAAGATTTTCACAACAAATTTGTTTTAACACCTGCTGATAAGGCTTCAAATAATGTTATTATAGTGTGACGTATACACTATATAAATATTCAAACTGAAGAGCTTAATAGCACTAATGCTTATACACTGACATCTTCATCTGAGAGTGATATTGTTACTGCACACACTCTACAAATTACAAAATTTAGAATCAGTGTTGAGCCTAAACAAGACAAAGTACCTACTATGTATTGGTTGCCTAAAATGCACAAAACACCGTACAAAGCAAGATTTATCGCTAACTCTAGTTCTTGTACTACAACAAAGTTATCCGTGCTCTTAACATCTTGTCTTACAGCTATAAAAGAACATGTAATTAGGTATTGCGAAAAAGTTTTTGAAACTACTGGCAAAAATTTATTTTGGTCTATAAAAAATTCAAATGACGTTTTGAAGAAACTTAAATCAAATAATTTTCAGGCGTTCTGTTTGTCCACATATGATTTTCCTACCTTGTATACTTCTCTCCCTCATAATTTAATAAGAGACAAGCTAACCAGTCTCATTGAAAAAACTTTTGCTAGAGAAAATAAAACATTTATTGCTTGTAATGAACATAGGGCATTCTTTACAGATGGTTCTTATGATAATTATACTTCATGGACCTGTCAAGACCTTATCCAGGCGCTCACATTTTTATTGGATAATATTTATTTGAGATTTGGTACCTCTATTTATAAACAAGTAATAGGCATTCCAATGGGTACTAATTGTGCACCCCTTGTTGCTGATCTGTTTTTATACTGTTATGAAAGAGATTTCATGTTATCTCTTTCTACCGAACATCAAGATGATATTATTACAGCTTTTAACAACACCTCGAGGTACCTTGATGATTTATTTAATATAGATAATAACCATTTTCCATCACTGGTTAATAAGATTTATCCTAAAGAACTACAGCTTAGCAAAGCGAACACTTCAGAAAAGCAAGCAAACTTCCTTGATTTAAATCTATCCATCGAAAATGGTTACGTCACTACTAAAATTTATGATAAAAGAGATGATTTTAATTTTAATATAGTAAATTTTCCGTTTCTAGACGGCGATGTTCCTCGTGCAACTTCTTACGGGGTTTATATCTCACAGCTTGTTCGCTTTTCAAGAGCTTGCAACGATGTGAATGATTTCAATGAACGTAATCTTTGCATTACAGAAAAACTTTTAAAACAAGGTTATCGGTATCACAAATTAAGGAAAACCTTTTGCAAGTTTTATCGCCGATATCCAGATCTAATTCATAAATACAGCTGCAGTTTAAAATCACTTTTGCAACAAGGAATTTCACAGCCAGTTTTTTATGGAGATTTAATTTATAAACTTAAGAAGATAAAAGGCGATGCAAATTTCTCCCGGTTATTCGTAAAAACCATCTGTAAATTTAAAAAGAAAGGTTACCAACAAGATATTTTACAGCGCTCTGCAGGCCTGGTGATTAACCCATCTACAGTTGATCATTATGCTTACCTCTTTGGTTGCACGACGGTGGCAGGGGTGTAAGAGTTTATGAAAGTTTATGGGGAAATCTTTTCTTAAAAGAACCTAAAACCTCGATTTGTTTCTTTTATCCCTGTCATCGTGTTCTTGCTGATTTTACTCCAGGTGCTCTGGTCTCGGAAAGATCGTTGAGTACCCGCCCTTTGGCTTTGCAATGCTATTAAATTCTTATGTTTATATGTTTGTATGCTTTTGCATGCAACATTGTTGAGCTGATGGGTGGGTTGGAGTTATTTCACCAAGACAATTTGTACTTGTTTTGTGATACGAGAACCTGTTGGGGCAAGTGTGAGGTTGGTGCACCCTAGAACCTGGTTTAAACCCCCAGTGGCAATTTGTTTTGCCACTGACCGTTCCAAGGCGGTATCCCCAAAGGTTCTCTTGTTTATTAATTGTTTGTGGCGTCCTATTTGAATTGACATACATATATAAAACATGAGCTCTCTCTCTCTCTCTCTCTCTTCCTCTCTTCTTTTTCGCTGCGTGGGGAGGCTGTGTTTTTTGAGTGTGGCGATTCCTGATATGCATAATGTTGCTTTTTTTTAATTTGTTGTTGTTTCGAATTTTCGAGCAATGTTGTCCAAAACGTGTTTTTAAGGGGCGACCTGTTTGGCCTACATATTGAATTCCACAGTTATTAGAATTTCAAGTTAAAACGTAAACAACATTATCAGTTTGTCAGTCTATATCATTATTAATGTTAACAAAAAATTTCTACCGTTAACTGTGGATGTAATTACAGAATTACAATTCAAATAATCACAGCATCTGCACCTCTTAAAATTGCACTTGAAAATAGAAGGATAAGATCCGCGTCTTGCGTCATTCAATTTATTTGGTGTAGAAATATTGTATATATTTTCGAAGAATAGGAGATTTTAAAGGTGACAGTGTAATTTTTAAATTGTTTTCAAATATATTTGTACGATGAACACTCTGCAGACCTGTCATATTAATAGAGTTTGCCGAAGATAAATTTATACGTGATAAACAAACTGATGGCTGCAGACTTTTAAATGATTTAATTTTATGCGGTGTTTAGACAGATGACGCAGAAGATAGCCTTATAGGTGAAATATTTATTTTTGATATTTTATTTTGTGCCGCCATAATGAAATCTGTAGAAAGAATACCATTATATGAGCAGCGACTTTAGGTTACATTGAAATTTTTAAGTGACGTCACAACGTAATACTTTTATTGGCAGTAAAGCGCGCTAAACAATTTTTTCTATAAATAGCACACAGAACAATTTCCATAAATATTAACGTGCTGATTCACTAACCCCAAAGACATGGGACTGTAAAAAGAGTACTAAAATACACCAAAAGGACCAATTCTGGTTCCAGATAGTATAAAATAATAACTCAATTTAAACGTACCAGAAAGTCGGTGAACATATAACCTTCAATGTGGTATTTGAGAGTAAATGAGTGAGTGGGGAGGGGCTGTAGAAAGTGAATGTCATATGCAGTCCCTGAGGGATGAAAAGATAACAGTATTGAATGTAAGTACGGGGAGACGTTTTACGGCCGCCACACAGCACATACACAACTACTGTGATTATAAAAAGGTGAAATATGCATATCAGGCATCGCCACATTCAGAAAAAACAGCCTCCACACACAGTCAAGAAGAAGAGAGGGAGAGAGCATGGTTAATAAAATGATCAGTTTCAAAAGAGACACCACTAACAATTAACAAAAATGTTCTCATATAACAGAACAAATACAAGTTGTCTTGGTGAAACAACTCCAACCCACTTATTGGCTCAACAATGTTGCATGCAAAAGCACACAAACATATAAAACATAAGAATTTAATAGCATTGCAAAGCCAAAGGGCGGGTACTCAATGATCTTACCGAGACCAGAGCTCCTGGAGTAAAATCAGCAAGAACACGATGACAGGGATAAAAGAAACAAATCGAGCTTCTAGGTTCTTTTAAGAAAAGATTTCCCCATAAACTTTCATAAACTCTTAAACCCCTGCCACCGTCGTGCAACCAAAGAGGTAAGCATAATGATCAACTGTAGAAGGGTTAATCACCAGGCATGCAGAGCGCTGTAAAATATCATGTTGGTAACCTTTCTTTTTAAATTTACAGATGGTTTTTACGAATAACCGGGAGAAATTAACATTGCCCTTTATCTTCTTAAGTTTATAAATTAAATCTCCATAAAAAACTGGCTGTGAAATACCTTGTTGCAATAGTGATTTTAAACTGCACCTGTATTTATGAATTAGATCTGGGTATCGACGATATAACTTGCAAAATGTTTTCCTTAATTTGTGATACCGATAACCTTGTTTTAAAAGTTTTTCTGTAATGCAAAGATTACGTTCACTGAAATCATTAATATCGTTGCAAGCTCTTGAAAAGCGAACAAGCTGTGAAATATAAACCCCGTATAATGTTGCACGGGGAACATCGCCGTCTAAAAACGGAAAATTTAATATATTAAAATTAAAATCATCTCTTTTCTCATATATTTTAGTAGTGACATAACCATTTTCAATTGACAGATTTAGATCGAGAAAGTTTGCTTGCTTTTCTGAAGTGTTCGCTTTATTAAGTTGTAGTTCTTTAGGGTAGATCTTATTAACCAGTAATGGAAAATGGTTATTATCTATATTTAATAAATCATCAAGGTACGTCGAGGTGTTGTTAAAAGCTGTAATAATATCATCTTGATGTTCAGTAGAAAGAGATAACATAAAGTCTCTTTCATAACACTATAAAACAGATCAGCAACAACGGGTGCACAATTAGTACCCATTGGGATGCCTATTACTTGTTTATAAATAGAGGTACCGAATAAATATTATCCAGTAAGAGATTAACGACTCTATTAGGTCTTGACAAGTCCATAAAGTATAATTATCATAAGAACCATCTGTAAAAAATGCCCTATGTTCATTTCAAGCGAGGAAGGTTTTTTTTTCTCTAGCAAACGTTTTTTCAATGAGACTGGTTAGTTTGTCTCTTATTAAATTATGAGGGAGCGAGGTATATAAAGTTGAGAAATCATAAGTAGACAAACAGAACGCCTGAAAATTATTTGATTTAAGCTTTTTCAAAACGTCATTTGAATTTTTAATCGACCAAAATAAATTTTTGCCAGAAGTTTCAAAAACCTTATCGCAATACCGAATTACATGTTCTTTAATAGCTGTAAGACAAGAAGTTAAGAACGCGGATAATTTAGTAGTAGTGCAAGAACTAGAGTTAGCAATAAATCTTGCTCTGTACAGTGTTTTATGCATTTTAGGCAACCAATACATAGTAGGTACTTTGTCTTGTTTCGGCTCAAAACTGATTCTAAATTTTGTAATTTGTAGAGTGTGTGCTGTAACAATATCACTCTCAGATGAAGAAGTCAGTACATAAGCATTAGTGCTGTTCAGTTCTTCAGTTTGAATATTAATATAGTGTACCCGTCACACTATAATTACATTATTAGAAGCCTTATCAGCGGGTGTTAAAACAAATTTGTTATGAAAGTCTTGAATTCCTTTTTTCAAATGACGAAAGTTAAAACGAGGTCGAGGTGGTAATAAAGCAATGTTTCTTTCATAAAATGATAAACGAGTGTCTATTATTTTGAAAATGTGTTTTTTTCCAGTTAGAAAGTGCATTAGGCTCAGCATGTTCTCTTTTGCACCATTTATTGCAAAATAGGTTTAAAGATTCAGCAATTTCTGCACGACATGCATTAAAATCAATTTTGGATGGAATTCTATATTTGGGACCTTTAGAAATTAAATTACGAATTCTAGAGTCTTTGATTACATTAAGATCACCGGTAACAATATGACCGACAGGCTTATAGCAATATTTAGAAGTTAATCACTCTCAAGATTTTGGTGTATTATCAATGATCTGTAAATCAGAGGTAATTTTCTATTGATCTCTTGAAAAAGAACACACAAGCTCAGTTTCTTTCATTCTAATCATCGTATTATTGATGATTTAACTCCAGGTGCTCTGGTCTCAGTAGAAAGTGAAATAAGGAAATCAGAAATTGACACATCCAGCAGACATAGCCTCCCCACAAAGCCACAAAGTAGAAAGGAGAAGAGAGCATGGTTATGCAATGATTAGTTTCAAAACAGACGCCACAAACAATTAACGAAAGTGATAATCCGAGGTGTTAACGCCTTTGGGGTTTAAACCAAGGTCTAGTGTGGACAAACCTCACATATTTTCAGGTCATTGAGTAATCAACTTCATAAATTGAGTGATGTCAACATTTGCATGAAACGTTACGTCTTGATATCTTATACACAAAACTGAACCCATTTTCTAAATGATCCCACTGTAGAGATATAATTTCCGTATGAATGAATATGTGAGAAAAATAGAAACATTGAATTATAATGTATTTTGTAAGATATAAGAAGTAATGTTCAGTATTTATTTCACTTATGGAATTCTATTATTTAAAAAATAGCACAATATAAACGGATAAATCATATAATGATAAAAAATTACTTGTCACGTTGGTCTTTAGTACAAGAATCCGTTAACTTTAATAGTACATTTGATGTTTACAAAAGATAAACTTGGTCCAGGAAGTAAGTTGGCACTGTGTGTGAATAACGGCATTTTTCACTGGCATCCTTTACTTCAACTTTAGGTAAGTTTACAAAGTGATCCGTTCAATTTCACGTAAACGTCTTTCAAATGTTATATTTCAATTGTTTATAGCAATCAAACCTACTCCACTTTGAATGACAACACCTGTATTACACGTACTTCGAATTCATTACGATAAATTGTCATTTAAATTATTTAATCATCATTGTCCTTGCAGCAAGTTACACATAAACATATTGACACCAAGATGGAAACTATGATGATGGCAATGGTAACAATCGGTAGTGCGAGTGTAGTAAACAGGACAGCTGACCAGCCCATCACTTCGTACTTGGTAAACATTATTATTGCTGCAACACCGGCCAAAATTTCTAAAAGAAAACAACAAATACATGTTTTATAGAGAAATATTGTTACATCAAGTGTCAATACTTTCAGTGTTTACGCCGTTGAGCAACTGCACTTTCACCGGTGTTTACGCCGTTGAAAAACTATAGTTTCACGTGCGTTACACAGATGAAAAACTGTATTTTCACCGGGATTTACGCCTTTGAAAAACTGCATTTTCACCGGTGAAATAGTAAATATTATAAATTATGCCCGACAAAATTGCTTTAAGGTAATGTTTAAAATAATAAAATAAAAAAAAAGTAATACAAACTTATTTCGATCTATAGAATTAATATCAATCGACCAAAGAAATTTGAGAAAAGATTGCTTAGAAACGTTCATGCTCTTGTTTGTCTTTTTTATTCTCGGTTTTTACGTTTAGAGCTGTCTACAATCAGCCTTTGTTGTAGAGATTAAACACGTAGACACAGAAGTTATGTCTCAGATTCGCAATTAAATAATTTCATAATTTAAATGGCTTAAAGTGTTAACATGAGCAGTCAAGTCGCATCTTTTTTTTAGATCTTTGGTCAACTTATGACCCATCGTACTCAAATCTTTCTCATTCCATTCTGAGACGTTGAAAACTAAGAAAAAAACTTTGTATAGAACTGTCTTATTGTCCGAAATACGCGAACATGTTTGGCTGTACTAAGCTACCTTTGTAAAAAGTAATTATTTGTTACATCTTCATTTCATTAATGATAAAACCTTAATGTACATTTCTAATTTTTTTTACCTATTTCTTAAATGTTTTTTTTATAAAATCAAGATCTCACCCTTAACTTTAACAAAAGCAATTACCCACTATCATTACTCGCGTGGAAGTTGTTAACAATTGAATGTGGCAATACCGTTCATACTGTTCATACACATGAATAAAAAGTTTTAATCTGTCTAATCATATTTGCCATCCCTTTAATTCAGATTAATGTCTAAAATGTAATAAATAGAAACACTTCCTCATGATCATGTAATCACCATTCGGTTACCCACTACGACCATTATGTGCAGTTTCACTGAAGGTACTATCTAATCTACCTCTTAAATAACAAGTAGATTTTCTTTACCTAAAAAGGGTGAAATTAATATTACTTACGGCCAATAACAAAAAGAACAAACATCGTCGTTTCAATGTTAAAATCAAATGACCATTCTATCAAACCCTTCTTTTTCATCTGGTCTCCAAAAACCTTGATCATATAAGCAGCAGTCCCACAGGTAACAATGAGGGAGGTTAGACATAGTCCCAGCAATGAACCGTCGAGAACTAAAAAATATCGCAGCACGGAATGATTAGTCAAATAAATGCCCGGTAAAATAATCCGAGTGTAGACAGACTGAAAAATATATTACAGCAGCATACTTGGAAAGAAAAGACGTTTTATAATAATTGATAACCACATCATATACTTAACAATTTAAGCATGTACATCATATTTTTGTATCTTTCTGAAACAGCTTAGTTCTGAGATTTAAAATGTTCTTATAAGGTGACATTTAGGCCCGTTGGACCGGTTGGATATTTCTTATTTATATATTTATGTTGTTTTTGAACGATGTTCACCTGGCATTATAATAACTGATTACTTACTTACTTATTTATACTTTAATAAATGTTACTTTACAACTGAACGCTGTCCAATTAAAGCAGTGCCAGACAAAAGAAGCCAATTAACAAGACTTTTCGCGGTTGTCAGCAAGATTTCGAACTGTAACGAATTGTAAAACGTCTAGGTAATGAACTGTCGAAAACGTTTAAACGAGAAGTTCACTGGATTCCAAAATCAAATCATAACGGACAATCATATAACGTGCACGTGCAGGTATATATATGAAATCAATTTTTATAAACATTTAATAAACATTTAATAAATTCAATCTTTATATGTATGACGTTTTAAATGAAAATAATTCTTACCAGATGTGTGACAACCACTTTCTGCGCATGTGTAAAACATTCCATTCAAGTTGCAGCTAACATTCTTCGTCGGAGATGATTTATTTGTTGCTGTCGTTGTATGATAAAAATCGATTATCGGAGACGACTGGGTTGTTGTTGTTGTTGTTGTTGTTGTATAATTGTCAGTCTGTTGAATCTCACCGCACGCCCAAAACGGTGTTATGAACCCTACAATCTGTAACAGATAAAAATAATATATTGTAAGCTTGGTGAAAACCATATAATTAAGGCAGCATCTGTTCTTTAAATACATGTTTTATTGTTCTATAAACAGTTAATTACAGATTGTGTTAAATAAACAAATAATCAATGTGAAGTGTCACAGAGTAATTTAGATGCAAATAAATATGGCATTAACTGCTTAAGGGTACATGTACTTGTGCAATCACAGGGCTGAATGTTACTATCGCCTAGCCCCGGGGTTGAACAACGCATTATTTGCAAGGTCGTATGAGAGAATTTACAACATTCGCATTAGCCTGGTTACTTTTACTTCCTTACTTCATGTTTTGTATGACTTCACCATATTACCTGACTAAAATTCTACATTTAACCACAAATAAAGCACTTTATTTTATGCTTTTTAGTGAATGATAGAATTTTCCCGGTGAAATGAAAGCGGTATTTCACTGCTTTCAAACAGTGGAATATCATTATTTTTTATTTTCACTGATTTTTTTCACGTTGGTACCCAAACGCACATAACATACCAAAAGAGAACGTTAAGAAAACGGGCTCAAATTTGTATATTTGACGTCATGACGTCACGTAATAAACAAGCGGTTTGGCGCCGTTTCTTGCAACTTGTCAGTCAAATTCACGCACATTTTGTATTAAAAGCATAACATAAAAAGACAATTTGTTTTTACCAATGAAAAATAGAAATATATTTCACTCGTGAACTCCGGAATTCGCTACTCGTGAAAATACGAATTCCGGAGCTCAAACGGTGAAATATAGAAATTTCTATCTTACACTAGTAAAAACAAATATCCTTTAATGATTACCTGTAATGGTAGGGTAGAAAGTGTACATGAAATAATTATAACTGCAACAATTTCTCTCATGTTGTAGGAGGCTTAGATAGGTAAATGTCTGAAAAATAATAGAATGTTGTGCTTTATGGAGCAGACTATGTAAGCTTATATTTTTAAATAATGGAATATTATAAGGAAGGAGAACCTTAAATAATGATCATTATACAGATTTAAAAACAAAGTAAAAAGTAGTAGACCAACCATGGTTGTATATGTAATTTTTAATAAAATTTCACAGATTTAAGCTGATGAGGTAGGCAAATGGTTGAGGGTAGCCACAAACACAAAAAAAAATTAAAAAAATAATACAAGGAAAAGTCCGTGAAAGCATTTGTATCTTAACGATCCCTTTCTATAATCCCGTCCCGCTTCAATAAACAACAGTTAACAATAGGATGCATGGACTTGTGCATCGTGCAAGAGAGTAATCATGATACTTTTAAGTTGCAGTTGTCATAATATTGAATTTACTGGAAATGAACTTAAAGGGGAATTCCGGAAACTTTGCAATATACTTGATTGCAAAGAACTACAATTTTTTTCACATCAGACCATAAATAAATCGGACCATACATAGCTTATCTACGGCTCTCTGAAGTAACAGTTCTGTGCTCAATTTAACAATGTCTTTGCAATAAAATCTTACTCCATTAAAACTTAAGTCCTTTGAAGGTCGTTGAGCACGATACTTATGTACTATGTAAATAGTACTTCTAAAATTTCTTTTGTTTTAATATTTCGGCCAGTTCACATATGGATGTTTTCACTATCCCAACCAATATAGATTCGGATATCGTTCAATCAAGGATATAATTCCTGGTTTTTAAAGTTTGCCTTGGCGTGGTCTGTGATATGCAGAATTATATTCTCTGATCCCCTGTCAAAATTCTAAATTGTTTTGTCAAGCCCATTGTTTTCTCGTTTAGGACAATCCCATTTTTTATCTGGGAACCATTCGCCGCTGAACATAGAATGGTATCAATCTGGAAATTCCGCATTGAAGGTTCGATGTTCACTGTCATATGCATACCATCATTTGGGATGGATCAAAATTTGCGTAGGCAGTAATAAACATTTCCATAACTGCCCATGTAAAGTCTCAATCTAACCGAGCCAGCAATATTTTCATATTTATCGTGTTCGTTGGCTTTCAAAGTTCCCTTTTCATCTATTCTCATATTCCGGATTACCGCTTTAAAACTGATAAAAACAAATTTATTAAAGATTTGCTTATTCAAAAACACACCATGTGCAATAAAAGAGCTTCTATTAAGATAAGCACAACTGATAAAAATGCAGCAAAGAGGTTTCGACCATTGATTATCTGCATGGTTTGAACACAACAACACGTTTGAAATAGTTAAACACATTCATCATAGGTTGCTACAGGAAAGGACATGTTTATAGGAATGTGGCAGCCATTGTTTTCACTGGAGGTTTGTGTCTGCTAAACAACTAAATATGCATATTTAAGCATTTGTTTTTTTATTTTTCATAGCTTGAGCAAAAATAATGTTTGTGGTTTGTTGAGGATGTGGAGAGAAAGGATCAAGGGTGGATTGGATACTACCACAACACAAATGGTTAAAAGGTCAAACATTTTCTATGAATTAAAGGATAATTTCTAAGCAATGAATGAAACAAAATGTTGTTAAAAATTCAATATCTAGGGATGAAACGAAAATTGTAGGAGTTTGGGTATCCAGTCTGTCCCCTACCAAACATAACCATTTAAATTTCAAAAAAAATCTTTAAAAAAAATTACTGTTCAGATATAAGGCTACGCTGTCATTTTCAAATCTCTTTTCTTTTTATAAGTGAACTTAAAGCTGTTGTTTTTTTCAGGTGGAAAGGTTTTTGAAGAGCAGTTAACAAACCGTTCAGTCATGAAACTAGAGGATCAAGGATCTGTTTATAAAAGGCAGACTTGAGATACTTAACAACTTAAGTTATGTTGTGGTACACAAAAACAGTTGATTATAGAATTCTAACTATGACAATGGACATGCTTAGTGTTGAGAATTGGGCTGTACAAATTATTTAATTGGACAGCTTTTTGTGTGATGATTACAGACTTAATCACAATTTGTATATAATATCCAAATCTTATGAATAAAAATATATTGGCCAAACAGAATACAGTATGTATTAACAGTGCTTGTTATTTAAATTTTTACAAAACTATCACAAAATAGGTTAAAACTTGAAAACAAATGTATAATAAATATCAACTGTAAAATTAAAACTACACTTTTCTCATATGTTCAGATCAAACAACTCTGCAAACCAAGAACACAAAATAAGTTGATTGTTGTGGGAGATATTTGTGGCAGTTCTTTGATTTTGTGACTTATCTTCTAATCACAAGTTATTTTGAACTTGATTGGAAATTACTGAACATACTGTGAACAGTGTGATGAAAGTGTGACAAATCATTTTAACTGATCTATTATTAAATGACGTGTACATTTTGATCGCTATGTCAGTTTGTATCATTACTAGCTTGTCTAGATTGTATCATTAATGATATGCCAGTCTGTTAACCACCTGAACTTAATAAGGAATTCAAATAAAATATGTGTTGCAATGGAAACAGGTATAAAAAGCTGTAATGTTTACTACTTATTGTTTTTTCTAAGATAAACAATCAAATTGTATGGCCATTTACTTAAATATTTAAGAAAATTCTGTATAAACCACTATTTATATTAAAGTCTTTTTTGTTGCTTTGGCAACACATTTTCATGAACTACATCAAATGAAGCTATACTCATTGAAAATGTTTTGTTCTGTTGATTTTGACTTCACAATATATTATTTATCATGTTTTACTGAAGAATTAGTCCATTTTTTTCATTATTGAAAAATCGTTGCCATGGAAACCGATTAGTAAAATTTATTTTCCTTTGTTTTGTTTTAAGTTAGTAAATTTTATATCATAATTGATAAAATTGTCATCATTTTATACACCTGAAGTAAGTTTTTATTGTTAAATATTTGATGTTTAGAATACATAGAATGAAAAAGACAACTGCTTTCATTTGTTTTTACCCCAATTTTATTTATTTGTAGATGTTTCAAATATGAAAGCCCCAAAAAGTTTTTCTTAAAGTTTGACAACCGTTACACTAAATGAATTATTGGGTAAGCAATGTCAGAAATTCTGCAAACTAGTTTTACAGTCATTTTGTGATACCCCCTGTTGCCCATTTTACTTGAAAAATGAAAAATCTGGACACATGGTGTACTTAAACTATTGAAAAATTGAACTTTTAAATTACTAGAATCATGTGTTGACTTTTTAAAATAATCTACTAAGTAAGTACATACATTTACCATGGTATTTTGTTGAGTGGTTATATACATTAATATGTCCCGGAAGTCACAAAATTGACAATTTTGTGACAAAATTGTGAACAATTTTCTGAAAATAACCGAAAAATAAGGAATGCCGGTTGCCATGACAACGGCAAAAGATTTTGACTAACCTACATTGTTTTCTATGTATGGGCATCAAACTCAACATTTGCTGTTAATTTCAACAAAATCCAAGAGATTGAGTGCCGGACCCCTTCTTTAAAACTTTGGTTCTTACAGAGAATTGGTCTTAAAATTAAATGTTCAATTTCATTGAACAAAAAATGCTTGTTTGCTGATCATGCTATTATGAAACTTACATTATACTGATATTATCTTATTATGAAGTATTTGACAAAATTTCAATGAGGGGGATGGAAATTCAGGAATAGGAAATAAAATTACAGTTGAAAAAAGTTGGTTTCAAACGCACACTAAAAACCATACAACGCAAGCATAATATGCACTAAAACTTTATTTTATGTCACGATTTATGATAATTTGATTTTATTATATCAGTTGATAATTACCTAAACTTCACTTTTACAAAACTGGAAACATGTCGATGCATTTGCAATGACCAAACAAAACGAATCATTAACATACATCAATTTACCAGTTAAACAGTTTTTTTTCTAAATTTGTTAGGAACCGTTTTTGTCAATTAAGCTACCCAATGGTCTGTTTTCTAAGTATAATTTTAAGTTGAGCAACTCAATATTTTCACAAGTAAACAGTTAGGTGGGCATATAACTGTGAACATGGACCCTTTATCTCGTCTTTTTTAGATTGATGCCATGATCAGCGGCCTATGGACCCTAAGTAAAGGAATCGAATTACCCTAAACGAGAAACCATTGGTGGAACGACAAAACAAAGATTCCAACAGAACAGAATAAAATATTGACAGGGATCTGCTAATATATGCCACAGAGAATGCCAGAGGCAAAAAATTAAAAAGCAGGAGGTATATCCTTGGGTAGATTGAACACTATACATTAAACTGGTTGAGATATTGAAAACACCCTTGTCAAAAAACCATCGTTTGGGATGGATAGTTATATGCCCACGAATAGGCTAAATCAAACCGAGTCTGCAATATTTTCATATTTGTCTTGTTTGATGGCTTTCAAAGTACCCTTTTCATCTATTGAAATACAGGTTGTCAACCAGTTCCGGTTAATATTTCTTCCGTTGTAAAACATTTTAAGCAATAATCTGATTTTTTGAATAGTATTCAAGATTTCTTACCAAAGATATGTTGCAATTAGTCTCCGCATGTGTTCCATAAATGTATAAACTATTGATTGACAAATTTTAACACATTCAGGTTAATTCAATTAGTTTCTAATATAAATCGGGGTACATCTCGCAAAATGTTTTTGACTGTTAGATGTGGCAGCTGTGTAATGGTTTTTTCATACCCAATACATTTTCACATGTCTTCTGCCTAAGGACTCAGAATAATTCTGAAAATATTGTGTAACAAAATAATAAGTTATGCAATAAGTTAGTTGTTATTATTAACGCATTATCAAGATCAGAAAAGCACTCATGAGAAGTTCCATTGCATAGCCTTCAGGTGTTGCGATAAATGCCTTTGATACAACCCTGAAGTCATCTTAACATGGGGTGGAAATTATATAATCACATGGCGGCACAACACCACCCACATCATGTGGAGCTGGCCGTGGTTGGTTGCTAGATACTCTGACCCAGTAACTTCTAAGAACACTTTACAATCTGTATATACATGTAGAGTATCTCAGAATAAGGGTGCCATCCACATTAGGACATGACCGTTAGGCTAATCAGCAACATCCTCTTTCTTCAAGAGTCTCTGTTTATCAGTTATACTTTCCATTTTATTCTTTGAAAAGAATTCTAACTCTGCAATCCACACTGATTTACCATTTATTAATCTGCAATTGTTTGAAACGAATTGCCTCACAGTAACCGTAACAAAACAGAAGGCAAATATTTATGCACACGATTTTGCTTCAAAAGGTCAGAACATGATACAACACAATATTGCAAATAAGCCATTTTTTCGTTTTGGGGCCAGTTAAGTTGAGATTTGCGATTCATGTCACGTTTAGCGCGTATCCAAATTTTGCACACAAGCGTCTGCAATAGTCTGTTGATGCGGCGCTCGACCAGAAGTAAACAATAGATCAAAGTTAAAGTTCGTCAATGTTCAGTTCAAATGCTATTCATTGCGACTCAATTAGCATTTTTCACTAGTTCTACTGAAATATTTCTATCATGGGTTAAAAAATAAAAAAAAAATAACCGAAACTTCCCTATAATTGGAACTGGTTGACAAACTGTATTGAAGCAAAAGTATTTGTAGGAGTACTATTAACAGAAAAAGAATCGTGCTCAACAAACTTCAAATGAAAAAAATATATATGCATATTAGGAATCGCCACACTCACAAAACACAGCCTCCCCAGGCAGCGAAAAAGAAGAGAGGAAGAGATAGAGAGCATGTTTTTGTTGTATTTTTATATAAGAATGTCAATTCAAATAGGACGCCACAAACATTAACGAAGAGAACCTTTGGGGGTACCGCCTTGAAACGGTCAGTGGCAAAACAAATTGCCACTAGGGGTTTAAACCAGGTTCTTGGGTGCACCAACCTCACACTTACCCCAACAGGTTCTCGTATCACAAAACAAGTACTGATAACAGCATTAAATGCATGTACGATGAGAATTCTCACAGACGCCACACGTCACAAACAACGCCTCTGTAATATTGAAATAAAAAGTAAAAATGAGCTTAAAAAGCCACCGAACATGACGATTTGAAATTAATGCAGGCTTGATGTGGGCAGTAATGGAAAAGCATTATATTGCCTTCGCCGCCAATCCCCGGGTTAAGCGCAACCGCATATTATCGGGTAATGGTTGTAGAGACACTGGGTATTTAATTTTGCCCCTAATCTCTACCTTTTCATGAAAAAAATCTGCTCTGTAGAACTGATTTCTTTATGTTTTCGCTATCTTCGTCTAAATGACATGCTCCGTACTTGTAAAATAATTCTTCAGACCGTTCCAATACCGTTACCACTCGGGTTCTCTGATGTTGTCTTATTTTTGGTATTAGTCATATTACAAACGTATAATCTCTCTTTTTTATTCCTTTTTTAGTGTTGTCAAGCTGTGTTTTTATGTGTTCGGCCTTTATCAGTATGCGTGCTTATCCTCTGTTTATATAAAACTTAATTGATCATAAATATAACGAATAATATTATTTTATGAAACAAATATCTATTGTAAAAGTATATAATAGTAACCATTATGCATGAACGTTCATCTGTCATGTCAAAAAACGAACCATACATGTTGGCCATGACGTTTCGAAAAGGAAGAAAACATGTAAGAGTAGAAGATATAATTGTCTAAACCGGAAGGTATCTGGAAGATGGCCACAACCAAAACCGTAGTTGCTATTTGCCATATGGAAAACTATCAGTCAAAATTCAACAAACGACAATGAGATAGACACTTCAAACAGCAAATGATAAATATTTAAATTTAGATCTCAGTACAGTACATATTCAGCTATGCTGACTTGATGTCCAGTTGTTTAAATAACAGGAAAATGTGTCTTATCATTGTCTTCGTATTAGATAAATATCACAAAATTAACCCCTCAACTTGTGGAGGATGCGATATAAAAATCTTCATAAACATTTAGAAAAATACGAGATTCGAAAATCATTTGTTTGGTTAATTGATTTATTCCGACAGTTATCGATGAGAGTCGGAGAATGTGCCATCTCCGTTTGATTTATGCCTACTAGCAGTATGAATAAGTATGACAAACCATTGTTTCTTGAAGTAAAAACGGGATATATTATACATTTTTAACATACTTTAACACACTAACCTTGTTTGTGGTAACTTTTCCAATATAAAGATATCAATGCGACATTACAGATAGCATTTGTAACAAGGAAGGTTAATATGCAAGAGCACACTGATTAAGGCGCATCTTCGCACAATAAAACTTGATGATAACAAACGTGACCTTTTCAGGGGAAGATGATGGAGATGATGATGACGGTGGAGAATATACATGAATGCAGCTGGAGTAATTTCGTTGTTTCAACAGCTGAATTCGGTTAAAACGGTAATTGGAAACTACTAGATGACCTTTCTTGTCAAAGTTTTAATCAGATAAAAAGTATTTATCTTACTGATGAGGTGGACTTCAATGTGAAACTAAATATGTAGTTTAAGGTCATCTTGTCAAAGTTTTAATCAGATAAAACGTATTTATCTTACTGATGCGGTGGATTTCCATGTGGAACTAAATATGTAGCTTAAAGTCATCTTGTCAAAGTTTTAATCAGATACAACGTATTTATCTTACTGATGCGGTGGACTTCCATGTGAAACTAAATATGTATTTTAAAGTAGGGAATCTTGTTAACAGGTTATACATGATACAGACAAATATCGGGAATAAAACTACTATGGTTAGAGTGCCTATCCATAAAACGCCACACTGCAAAGCATACAAAACTTGATTAACGGTTAAGAGTAGGACCACATAAACAATTACAAAACTCCTCGCGTAGACCAGCAGAGTGGCAAATACTACTACTACTACTACTACTACTACTACTACTACTACTACTACTACTACTACTATTATTAATAATAATAATACTAATAATAATAATAATAATAATAATAATAATAATAATAATAATAATAATAATAATAAAGACATAATATAAGGTTTTAAGTAGCTGTTCAAAACGACTTAATTTATATAAAAAGCCTGTCACGACCAATATAACTTTTTACCATATATCTATAAATTATGTGCGTCTGTATAATTTTCGCATGTGAAATTTATAAATGGATAAGTTATAAAACAGGATTTAGATATTTTAGACAAAAATAACCTTTAACTTCCAAATGAAATTATGAAAATTCTTCATGTTGGTCAGTTTTTGTTGAAGAAATTTACTTATTTGTAACCGTCTATGTAAATTTGCACGCTGAATGCAGACAAATTATTCTATTTGATTCTGTTCACTTTCATCAGAATAACAAGACACCACTGCATGTATAAATAAAACCTTATCTACAGTATCTGCGATCATGTTAAAATAATGACAGGTGTTTAGGAAAAATGTAAACGTGCTTTAAAATTTACATTTCTTGGTTCTGTTTCACTATCAAACTTTTTAAAAACGTATTTAAAATCTAAAGATATTTTGGCAGATGATCGCAAGATATTGAGTTTTCGCTGTATGATGTTTTAGACGTTCATATATGCTTATTAATATGTTGTACATTTATTTGAGAACTCCAATGCAAATTATTTAATTTTTTTCGGCGTTAGCTGTCTAAGCTCACTTTTGACCTAGTTTTTCGACCAATAAATATTGTAAATAAAACTTATTATGCAGCGGGAAAATCAAATAGATTATTTTGATTGGTTATTAGTGGGTCTCGTTAATGATTACCGTAACGATTTTTATATTGTTCGTAGTATTTACATGGCACTTATATGTTCGGGCATTTTCGTTTTTAAAAGCGATAATTGTATTGGAGAAAAAAGTATTTACGGTATAAATAACCAGTTAAGTCAAGTGATGGCTTAAATACGATTTTATATGGAATATTCATGGGTGTCAGGTAAACACTCGAGTACAATACACAGTGTAAAACGACAGAGAAGTGCAGATATTTCTGGTTCTTACTGGTTCCTTTCTAGTTCCTTTGATACTGATTGTTAATTTCAAGTCGAGATATTCAAATCGCCTTGGTGTAGTGGTTATCACACTCGCCTGTTAAGCGGAGGCCCCGGGTTCAATACTCGGGAGGGACAAGTTTTTTAAGTTAATTAACATAAAAGTTGGTAAATTGCGCTCTTGTAAACGTTGTTATTATTTTCATTTATTGTATTTTAATAACATTTATTCGTCATTAGTACTAACTCTACAAGATTTATTTTATTGAAACTGAATAAATGTACAGTTACTGTTAGACATTCTTCTTTAATCGACGTATTATCACCAGACGAAATTTTTGCACGCTCTTTATTTCTTTCTTTCTTATATATAAAAATATTTTCCATCAACGCCGTTTATCTTTTTTAAAGATATTTCTTGTTTTGAATTAGCACATTTTTCATCTTTAATGCAGGATAACTTAGCTACATGTACCTGTCATAACTTACATCGGGCTGGCTTTGAGTATTTAATGTAATTATATAAATAAATTAATCCAACAGGTTTTTCTTATGTGTAGTGTGTTTAATCCCCCTACGTCAATCTTCAACTGGATTGGAGTATAAGTAATCTATAAACCTGAAGGCAAAGCCTTAAAGAAACACAAAATCCAACATTTAACATGTTTTATTTGTTGGGAGCGACCTTGGATGCCGACTGACAATAACAGAACATTGTTTCATAAATCCATAATAAATACAATGCTTATATTTCTTGCAACTTAAGCATTAGGAACTCAAGAACCCCTAAATATACCATATTATGTATGGAATAAAAACTATACAAAGACATATTGATCAGGCTTGCAATTATTTATGTAATTTGGCGCTTTGAAATATACTAAGTCTTTTACATTAAAATAAAAATTTTCGTCCGTCATTGTCGGCTGTCCAATCGCTGAATGACCACGCGGTTATAAAAACCCGAAAAGCCCGTGCGAAGAAAGAACCCTCTAGCAATCCATTGGACACAGACAGTGGGGATTAATTTTCTTCTTAATCACTACGTTCAAACGCAGAAAATTATATTACTATTGTAAGTGTATTTTTGGGAACGAGCATGAAAGCAATGGCGATAACACGCCTGCTTAAATTACACGGTGTGTCTTGCTCCAAATTTGGTCGCAGTTTTTAAAATAGAAATTTGTAAACAGAAATTCATGAATATTTGGATAACAGATAACGTTTGATACATGGAAATCGGACTTACGACCGTAATATTATTTTAGTTAAATATCCTCTCTTATGTAGGTCTTTGGTAGAAAACAAAACAAGTGCAGTATAGGTTTAAAACGTATTAAAATTGATTTTTGAAAATTAGAGCATTGAATATTAGATTAAACCGAAACAATCAGTAAAACTAACAAGAATCCCAAGATTATAATATTAAGAAGTGCGAAGATAACAAACCTTTGTGTCAACAGTATAAGGGTTTGAATTTAAGATAACAACATTAAAAGTAAGAACATTTTACTATCGCAGGTTATCTCATGTTTAAAGGTTGATAATTGGAACTCAAAAAAACAAATTAAGTTTCATCTAAACGTTTCAATGTAAATAAAAATTAGTTATACGTCTTAAGTCGGATTTTTTCACAAATGTAGAAGAAAAAAAGAAAACCTGGATATGCAACATTGATATGTTTACCTTATAAAAGTTGTTGGAGTCTCAAATATTGAAATGCTATTGTAATTATCGGCATATCATTACAATAATAAAAAATAAAAATGTACTACTCAATGTTTCGACAAAAGCCACTTTTGTAATCACAGGTGACTTTTTATCAGGTAATTTTTTCGGTTTATAAAAAAACACCAAAACAAACTTAATGTATTATAAACTGTATATAATGTTAACCTGAACAATAATAATCACAAAGTACAAAAGTTGTTCTTTTCAAATTTGAGTAGTATATATAAAAAGGAAAACCATCTAAACGTCAAATACCAAAATACTGTAAGCTTGATGTGAAAGAGCTCGTTCATTGCCTGTGATAAAGGCCGTATTTGCAAAGCATTTTAATGTCTAGGATTAAATCTGAGTCATAAATTTGCTATGTCAGTCTGTTCTTCCGTTCGTCTGACCATTAGAATCTTGCCCTCATCTCATCTCAAAACTGCTTGAGGGATTCTGTTGAATCATCATGGCAATGTTTTGTCACCTAGCCTAGTTGTGCATAATGTCAGGAGTTTTCGCTCTGATTACTTTTGGAAGAGTTATTTGGCCTTAGTCATTCTTTACTAAAACTTCTAAATCGTGCTCACGCTTCATCTTCAAAACCGCTCGATGAATTTCATTGAAACTTCAGGAGAATTTTTTATTCTTATTCTTTTTATTTTTTATTTCGTTTAGGCGGCGTAGGCAGTAATATGCAATCCCATTACTGCCCATGAACTTGCTCAATCGAACCGAGCCTGCAGTATTTTCATATTTGTCCTGTTCGGTGGCTTTCAAAGTTCCCTTTTCATCTATTTTTATATAAAAGCCTACTTGTGCATATCGTTAGTTTTCTCTGTTCGTATTATTTTTGGCAGATATAGAGACCCTTAGTCACTTTTCAAACTTTCTATATTAAAATCTTGTTCAGGATTCATTTCTCATTGAAGAATTTCACTGAAGCTTCACATGAATGTTTTTCACATAGCCTTATTATGCATACTGTTAGGAGTTTCTGCTCGGAGTTTTTTTAGTTATTGGTTCTTAGTCATTTTTACTATAATTTATATATTTCTTGCTGGATTTATTTCAAACTTTAAAAGCGTGTTTCTTATCATCATCCACTTCATTTCTTATCATCACCCACATCAGATGTGGCAAGGTTCATAACTCAACCATATTTTCAGGATAATCTCCCCTTTTAACTTTTGAATTTTTTAGAATTAAAGACTTCAAAAAATGATCGTTATTATCTTCGAAAGCATACACGCTCAAAAATGTTGCACAAGCACAAACACATAAAATTTAAGAATCTTAAAGCATTTTCAAGTAAAATGGTTTGTACTTAATGACCCTACTGTTACCGATGCCATTGGAGTTAAACCAGCAAAAACACGATGACATGGATAAAAGATACAGATCTATAGCATCTAGGTTCTTTTAGAAGATTTCCAATAAATAATTATAAACTCTAAGACCCCTGCCACCATCGTGTAAACAAAAATATCACTTAACATGCAGAGCGCAAAAGAATATTATGTTGGCAACCTTCTTTTTGAAATTACAGATGATTTGTACGGATAAAGCAAAGAAAATTAATATTCTTTTTTATTTTCTTCAGTTTATATATCAAATCTCAGTAAAATAAATCTGGCTGAAGAATACCTTTTCGCAGTACTGTTTTTAAACTGCAACTGTATTTTTAAATTAAATTTGGGTAAAAGCGATAAAACTTGCAAAATATTTTCCTTAAGTTATGGTACCGTTAAGCCTGTTTAAAATGTTGTTCTGTTATGCAAAGATTACTTTGAAATCGTTAACATTGTAACAATCCCTAGAAAAGCGAACAAGCTGTGAAATGTACATCACATAAAATGTTACACATGGGACATCACCAGCTAGAAATTTAAAAGATCTGAAAACGTAAAATATTAAAATTTTAGTAGTAACGAAATCTTTTTCAATGGACATATTTAGATCAAGAAAGTGTGCTTACTTGTCAGAGTTCAGCCGAATATGTTTTGTTGACCCGAGATGAAAAAACGCTTATGATCAAAGTCACGTGCCTCTATTCCGAAATGTTTCGGTAATGTTGTTGGATCTGCAGGTGAGACGGCTATTTTTATGTTGATACAATGCAAAAAAGTATTTGTATGTTTTATGTTGACACAATGCAAAACAATATTATGTATAATGTTTAAAACGGTTCACTTAGACATCACACCGTAATACAGTTTAGTTGAAAATACTTTTTAAATAGTATGTTTTTCGTAGTTAAACCCTTTTAAACATTTAATGCTTAGGCCCTATCCAAATCAGACGGGGCGAATTAAATTTTATTGTTATTGCATTAACAAGGTATTACTTTTTTCGGTAATGCAAGTAAATGATTAATGCAACAGATCTAGCATTATTTAAATGCTAATTTAATGCACTACCTATGCCAAAATGCTGTTAATGCATATCATTATTGGGATTTATTTGGATTTTGTTCACTATTTAATTCTGTTCAGTATCATTTATTAAATTGATATGAAAATATATATTAATAGTAACATTTTAATGCTAAGATGCTTTAAGAATTAAATAGGTATTGTATTACATATCTCATTTATTATATAGAAAGAGAAAATGTGAGTATAACTTTTAAGTAGTCTGATAGGTGTTCACTTTAAGTAAAATCAAGGTACAGAATATGAAAATTTTGGAAACAAAAATTAATGCTGAATTGTCTTAAAAAAGGTTAATTTACAACCAACCAATTAAAATAATGCTTAATTTAATGCATTACTTTTTGAAATAATGCTAATTAAATTTACATGTATAACTATTAAAAAAACGTCCGTACAGGGTACCTTTTTTGACCCTAATCCAACGGTTATACAAAGCATCCTCCTATAATCCGAGACGCATTACAGGGCATCAACAACAATTAGTTTGAAAAGCATTTTTTTCTTATAAACAAAATAATTGTTCCGTATAATATTTATATCACAAGATAGGCAAAATTGTTTAGAGGCGCTTCAAAGTAATTTCACATCTTACAGAAACAACAAAGTACTAGATATCATCGAGCCAACAATCCTTTTCATCTTATGATCCGAGTTTAAGTGCTTTTTCTGAACAGTATGTATACACATTGTAAACAATACATCACATATCTTTTCGTTTTTTTCCGATCTCCATCTTGAGAACTGCCACAGGGCTATCAACATTTAATACAGGGCAGCTGGTTCACGACCGTGTTTTGGTGGATTTACCTACTAGATCAATCGGTAGAGTGTTCGATGTTATGTGGCTAGGCGCTGTCGCCGTACGGGTTCGATAACGAGTACGGGCTTACCATTTAGGTGTATTTTAAAAATGCTGTTTATCATAGGTGATTTTATTGCAATTAAAAATTGAGTTTCTTGTTGGCTTGTTGTATTTCTAACATAAGAAATATGCTTCAGTATTCTTAAATAATTGGGTGCTATATGCAGATTCAAACATTTTATCTTTAGATATACTAGGAAGATCAATCAGATCTATGCATTTATTTTAAAGAATAGATGAAAAGGGAATTTTGAAAGCCACCGAACACGACAAATTTGCAAATATTGCAGGCTCGGTTTGATTGAGCCTGTTCATGGGCGGTAATGGTAATACAAAGTACTGACAAGCCGCCTAGTCCCTGGTTGAGCGCAATTCAATATTTGCACAAGCAAACAGTACAATTATGAAATTTTCAGAATATGTCTTTGCTGATAAGATTCTAATAGATGAAAAGGGAACTTTGAAAGCCATCGAACACGACAAATATGAAAATATTGCAGGCTCGGTTTGATTGAGCCTGTCCGTGGACAGTAATGGATATGCATATTATTGTCAACGCCGCCTAGCCCCGGGTTGAGCGCAATTCAATATTTACAGCAATAAATAGTACAATTTTGACCATCCCAAACGATGGTGTGCATATGGCGGTGGACATGGAACCTTCAACGTGGTATTTTCAGATTAATACCATTCCATGTTCAGCGGCGTATGGTCCCCAGATAAAAGAATGGGATTGCCCTTAACGAGAAAACAATGGGCGGAACTTAACAGAATAGAATTTTGACAGGAGATCTTAGAATATAAATCCTGCATATCACAGACAACGCCAAAGGCAAATTTTAAAAAGCAGGAAGTATATCCTTGGGGTGATTGAACAATATCCAAATCTATATTGTCTGGGAAATTGAAACCACCCATCTCAAAACTGGCCGAAATATTAAAACAAAGGTAATTTTAGAAGCACTATTAACATAGTACATAAGTATCGTGCTCAACGACCTTCAAAGCACGTAATTGATAACAGCATTGATTGAATGTACAGGGATACTTTTTACAGCCGCCACACGGCACAAACAACGCTACTGTGATATTGAAATAGATGAAAAGGGTACTTTGAAAGCCATCGAACGCGACAAATATGAAAATATTGCAGACTCGGTTTTAGCCTGTTCATGGACAGTACTGGATATGCATATTACTGACCACACCGCCTAGCCCCGGGTTGAGCGCAATTCAATATTTACACATGCAAACAGTACAATTATGAAATGTTAAGAATATGTCTTTGCTTTGCGCCCCGGGTTGAGCGCAATTCAATATTTACACAAGCAAACAGTACAATTGTGAAATTTTAAGAATATGTTTTTGCTGATAAGATTCTAAGTCAACGTGTAGTCTGAGAAGATCCAGAGTGTTACACTGAATAATATTTGCAACTTCATGAAGTGGAATCACGTTTTTCCTGACATTTGATTAAACAGAAGCATATTTTAAAACAAATACAAATACGGGAGAATGAGTAGTGTGTGGCTGAGGATAGAATTAGTTTGTTATGTCAGGAATCTTCCCACAAACACCAACACCGCCGGAAAAAAAATCGTGACAAAACTTTGTTATATATCGTTGCTTATGCACGTCGTCCGCCATTTCGAAAATGTGGACTCGGTATCGCAAAAAGACGACACATTAACACAATCAAGACACTGGAAACCACCGTCTTAGAATTACACAAACATGTTTTCATATCAGTGTATTTTATTAATTTTATACACGCACAAATAATTAAATATTTATATCAAAACAGGACCAAAGGCAGAGTAAGTATTTTAGATCAATGAAATCTGTTTCATCATCAGAGTAACATAATCATATTTAGTATCCACGTGGTTTTCATCAAATTAAAGTGAATTAAGCCTACTTAATCTTTAACTAAAGCATTATTGAAGCTTTACTTATTATATTCGGCGTATTGTTTTAGTAATATAAATAACGAAGAGTGCACAGTAATCATGGAAACCATGGAAAACAACAATCCAGTCCTTAATTTATTTATTTTTAATATCTTTAATTCCTAATGTTGTGAAGAAAGCTTTGCATATTTCAAAATACATGTATCATTGCAAAGCACAGTGTTTTATCTAATATGCAGATCTTCACCTGTACAGTCAGGATAACTAGTACATAAACTTCATATAATAATACATAACGACTTGAAATAGCACTTCTAGATATCTAATCTTTACAGCAAGTAGCCTTAAGACATATTTCAAGCAAAATGCAAATAATAATCGATGCAATGATATCGATGGGTAGTGCGAGAGTCGTAAAAAGAATAGCTGACCAGCCCATCACTTGGTAGGTGTTAAACATAATCAACGCTGCTATCCCTGCCAACAACTCTAAAACGAAAACAAAATATTGCTTCAGTAGAGATGTAAAGCTGATAATTAAAAAGTTATCAAAACTACAATTTAACTTTTTCAGAAACTATTTATAATTTATCAATATGCAAAGAAAACTACACTTAGTTTCGACATTTAGAACAAATATATAGGTAAATATATTTTATAACCAACAGTATAGTAACACATAATATGCTTTATTATTTACGCTAATAAGCATAAGGTTGCATTCAGCTAAATAATTAAGTATTCATACGTGCTTCATTCGTTTTAATAATATAAAAAATTTTATCCGGGGACCACTTTAAATTGAACCGTTTCAGTGAGAACTTGTCAGACAGAAAAAACGAAAGCTACATCGTGTCAATATCTTGTAAGATAGAGGCGGACTAATGCGGAAAAGACTAGTATTTATGATTAACCTTTTCAATAATTATTTGTATTTTTCTAACAATTTACTTGATTGCGCTGGGTGTCACTGTTAATATTAGGACGATAAAACATTATAATTTGCTATTTTATAACTGTTTTATAATTAATCCGTAGTTCCTTAACGACCACATTTTAGTTTGACTATTTGGACGTAGTTAACACTTTGAGGGCACAAAATTGAAGTGGTGCTTTGTTTTTTTTTTCTAAATAGTATCAAACCGTTACGCGCAGTGTCGCTGAAGGTAATTATGACAGTGAATTAAACTACCTCTTTTATAACCAATTTATTTTCAGTCTAAAATAATATAAAAAAAAATAAAAAGATATCACATACGTCCAATAACGAAAATTATAAACGTCACCGTTTCCGTGTTCAGTGCAATTTTCCATTCCAAAATACCATTCGTGTTCATCTGATCTCGGGTATGGATAATCATAAAACCAACAGTCCCGCAGGTAACAATGAGGGATGTCAGACATAGTCCCAACAATGAACTGTCCAGAACTGAAAATATTACGGCAAGAAAGAAATGTATAACATTAATGCGTAGAAAACTACATTCCATCAACTCTTACAACATTTCCTGTGTAATTTCAAAAATACATTCACACAAAGTTCAATCATTTATCTTTTTCATGAAAGAGCATCGACTCAACATTTAAGAGATAACGCAGTCTTTCTTCAAACTAAATTGATCATATGATAGAAAATGTGGTCATTTCATAAGCAATATTTCTCAAAACAGAAAAACAAAATGGCCGCCGCATATGCGTTGTCAACGGGGCTTAAGACCCGCTATACTAGTTCCGCTAATATGATAAATTCAATCTTTATAAACAATTTAAACGTTTTTTAACCTTAACTTTTTTCTCTCAGATCAGACCATTTAGTTACATGGATTTAATAGCTGCTTACCAGATCCATGGCAACTACTTCCTGTGCATGTGTAAAATAGTCCTTCCAAGTTGCAGCTCTGATAGTTCACTGAAGAAGATTGTGTTGTTATTGTCGTTCTATTATAATGGTTGTTCGTCAAATAAGATTCTGTTGTGGTTGTTCTCAAATCATAGTCAATCATTTTGCCACATGCCCAATATGGTGTGATGAAACCTATAATCTTAATCATACAATTAAAACTAGGTTTGGAGAAAAAAGTCTGGCTTACATTTCTAGCCTTCAGTTATCTAAATTGCATTTTGCATTGCGTTAAATATTTAAAATAACATTATTTCGTTTTGAAACAATAAGTTAAACGCATGTTTTCCTTTCAGAAGTGGGCGAGATTTCATTTAACTGAGAACAGTTTAATATAAAAATAAATTTTCGCATATTATTCAAAGGACTATCAACCCAAATAAAACATCATGTTTGCTTTAAAAATGAGATATGCGTAGCTTTACAAATAAACAAAATGTTATCATTTTGCCTTTGTAAATGTGACGTGACCGTGAGGAATGTTTGTAAACGTCTTCGGAAGATGTACTTTGCTAGACTTTTTAACCTAGCAAATTTCTTTGTTTAAAGCAACCATTGTCAAAATTGACACATTTTAGTGAAAATGTATGTCTGATTTCTTTAATGCAACATGTACTTGTTTGGATTTGGCCATTCCAAACCTTAGGAAACCTTCCAGTACTAGGGAATATTCAATAAGACGCACACACAAACTCTGCACTTAATGCTGCACTACATGGAGTGGGACCCTGTCCCTGGACCCAGAACGGAGTGCAGGCTTATGTGTGTCTCTAACCCTCTAAACTTGATTTAACCAAGAGAGGACAGGAAATAGGGACTCCAACTTAATTAGTGTTTGGTACTTAGTAACAACTATAAAGACAACAAAACGTTTTAAGGTTCAATATTATTTGTAATTGAGATTTTAATACGTCATGTATTTATTAGGCAACAAATCAAACTTGCAATGACAAATTGCTTATCTGTAACAATAAATAACGATACAGCATTCAGTAATTCATGCCTCAAGTAGCGCAATTAAATACCGTATGATATAATAGCGCAAAATTAAACGCGGGTTGCCGTCTGAGTAATCCCCTAAGTCAAAACATGTAAAAAGTATGCAAAAGCTTCTGAAGTTAAATAAATATTTACGTAGTTTTGAATTTCAAAAAAAGAATTAATGTAAAGAACTTCTTTGAATAATTTTACAATCAAAAATATGCACCTTTTGAGAAGAAGAATTTGCAAAGCTATAAAATCGGGCCGAAATATAGGTGCACAGTACGAATTTCGTAGGCGTTGGAGTCCCCGAATGACGGGAAACAGAGTATTTATACCAAAACAGGCTCCACGGTGTGGAAACTGTGGTCCACAAAAATCTGTGGCACTCCACAGAAAAAGCGCTGTGGAGCGTCCACGGCAAAAATCAATGTGACACAGAAAAATGTTGTGGGAGATGCAAAATTAGTTAAATATGGATCCATATGAATGATTACCTAGTTTTCTAATAAATAATAAGCTTTTGCTTAAAAAATATAATACAACTACCTCATAAGAACGTTTTAAAATGTTATTTCTAAACATTTTGAGGACGAAGATTGTTGACAAAAACAGCTTCCGTTACTCCTAGCAACCCACATCAAAAATCAATATGGCTGCTGCCCGTCTTGTAACATGTGCAAAGTTAAAAGTTTAAAACACAATAACTTCATAAATACAAGTAATCTATGAAATCTACTTGGCAGGATGATACAAAATACAATTTTTGAACTATATGACTAAGTATCTACATTCAAGAAAAGGATTTAATTGAAGAAAACGCATGGAATAGAAACGCGAAAATGTGTGACATTCAATACATTTAGATTGACAGTTAAGATGGAAAACTTGCTTATGGAAGTGAATTGCTGGCAAAAATGTATAAAATGGGTTAGCTGCTCTGTGTTATGAGCTAGAACGCTAATCATAATTATGCCTTAGATCCAGCCTTGTCAACTTGAGCAATAATTTACATGAACAGCACAAGCAGTAGATGACAAGCCATAAACATTGCTGGAATACACAAAAGGTAAGAATTGTAATATGCCGGGGCATAACAATACCCCCCAGTTCTTATGGCAAAACTCCTGTTGCCATAATTAATATACAGCAAAGTTGATTATTTCAATTTAAGTTTCAAATGCCATTAACAATAAATAAATATAGTAAGTTGATTGATGACATTTTGATATCTTATTAATGCAAATATGAGGAAGGCACTAAAAGATAAACACTATTAATTTATGCAACAATATCAACACGTTAGACTTTTAACACATAAAAGTTAAACACCGTTAAACTATGAAACAATTATCAATGTCTTTGACTAGTTTGTCAGCTCCATTCATTTAACACTAAACACCAGTGTGATTATACCCACACTGAGGTAAACAATATCTTGGAATTTAACTATTAAAGTCCATCACCTTTATGTAATACATGTATATACAATTGCTCTGGTAGCACACTTTATTGTCTCTCAATAAAGATTATATCTTGTTATAAAACACCTTTAAATTAACTTCACTTCATTCAGTTCCTAATTTCACTTCTGTTTGTTGAATTCTTTAAAGTTAACACTTAGTCGAATGTTACTGTTACTTAATTCATCTGTTGACAATCGTGCTTTTCACATCCTTCCGTTTGCTGACTAAGTTCACAAGTTGGATTAACATCATTTCTTCTGTTCGTATTGCCCTAAGTTCATTTCTTGTTGAATTTATTTTCTACATTTTTCATCTTTTTCATTTCAGGACTCTTGTTTTCTTTGTCATCCAGCTTTGGGCGCTTGGCCAGGTTTTCCTGATCTTCAGCACGTCTGTTGGCCCGCCTGGTCTCCTCTGCTTGTTTGTCCTGGGCGCGCGCCATCTTGTCGACATGTGGCAGAAACTTGGTCATTGTCGCCTCCAGACATCGGACAGCCCTGGCGTTACCTTCCACCATTGCCGCTATCTTCTGAATGGCCTCCACTATTGCCTTATTCGATTCAGTCATGGTTTTGATTACCGTCTCCGTTAGCTGCGGCATATAGGCTTCGTCTGTTTGGATACCCTGATCCAAGGTGGTCTTTGTTACTGTAGGAGCTGGTGAGAAGCACAAAGATGCAAGGGGGTCTGAACCCAAAAGTTGTGGTGTTATGTCTTCAACAATTGACCCTGGAGAGGAACGGTGCGTTCTCACATGGTCAGGAAGTACTGGTGTATTAAGACGGCTGCTTGTGTCAGTGTATGATGGTCTGACTGGAGGGTCTGGTTGATTGTATATGGAAGTTGAAAAATGTTGGTTGTCGTCAAATGAAGCAGGAGTAAAGAGGTTGGTGGCATCAGGCAAGGAACTTCTAGTAGTAGCAGTGTATTCAGGAATATGCCTAGGTGGAACAAAGGAAAATGCTGAAGGTGCAGAGGTATTAGAAGGGGTCATCTTCTTGGTTACAGGGGCTAGAGTTGGCACCAGTGGTCTGGTCATGGCAGGGCACTGGGGATCGTATTCAAGGACTGGCTCTGGCCCCTTCTGTTGTTGATTGAGGAAAGCTGTTAGCTGTTCCGGTGTCAACTGGATGCTGATCAGGTTACTGGCTTGAGATGAGGGCAATTCCCCTTCGTCTGCATTGTCGTCATTAATCAAGGACTCATTATTGGCTCGGTTGGTTACTTCTCTAATGTTGACACCGTCAATGATTGGTCTAGGACTTGGGTTGATGACGAGACAACGGTTAAGGTCCACTCCACCCTTTGTGGTGATTGCAGCCAGGAGATGGCGCTTGTAACACGTCACATGCTTATCAAGGGCATCCTTGGTAGTGCATCGAAACTGACACAATTTGCAGTGAAAGGGTGTCTCTGATATCGCAAAGTGATGTTTGTAGATGTGTTCCACAACCCGGTACCTCTCCGCCACGTATGGTCCATCAGGTCCAGATTCGCAAACGATGCATGAAAACATTCTTCGTTTCCCCTTTTCCATGGCAACCTGGAAGTACAAAGCAAAAGCACTTCCTAACTACCTTGCAGTTACTGGCCTAAAAGGGGATTACTGACGGCGGTTATGGCAAGTTGAAGCGAATCGACGGATCAGCGTAACAATTGTTTTTAGGAAACAGCGGGTTCTACGACGTAGTATTCCGGTGAGGGCGTCGGCCGAGTTACCGAAACGTAGGATCGGCATATGGTTTGGTGGAAATAACACTGCATGTTTGGGATCGAACTGAACCACTTTAAAACAGCAACCATTTTGTGATAATATCATTTTAATTACTATAGTTGCTTTACATCTGGCCTAGACAGCTACAACTACTGTATGTGTTTATAACAAATTATTTAATTCAATAGTTATACATCTAGCTTTGACAGCTATACATAAAATACCAAAAATATTTTTTTTATTCATGTACTTAACAAAACTTTTACACCTCAATGTAAACATTATACATTAATGTTTTTTCACTGTCATATTTTATCCTTTAAGAGAGGACTATGATAAATCAAGTCTGCAGGCATTCTTATTTCGCGACCCATGACCATCAAATTGGGCGTCAGTTTGGTTGCTTCATTCGGGGAAGACCGATACGCCCCTGCAATGCAACCCAAATGAAGGTCCCATTCCTCTTGGTCAATTAGGTAGGCCTTAACCATTTTAATCAGTGTTCTGTTAAAGCGTTCTGTCTGGCCGTTGCCTTTTGGGTTTCTTGGGCTTGTTCTACTTTTCCTAATCTGAAAGAGGCTACAGAGTTCTTTAAAAAGCTTGCTCTCAAATGCTGAACCTTGGTCCGTGTGAATGGTTAAAGGGGCCCCCCAGCGAGCAATGACTTCGTTTGCGACTCTAGACGCACAGTGCTCTGCCAATTGGTTCGGTACTGCCATTACCTCCACATACTTAGTAAAATGATCTGTAACCACAAGTATGTACCGGTTACCATTGGCTGTAATTGGAAATGGTCCCATGTAGTCCAACGCTATAGTGTCCCATGGGGCGCCACTTCTCAAGTGACCCATGGGTGCTCTAGGGTTTTTAATCGGCCGGCTGTCTGCAGCACATGTGTCGCATGCACTTATATATAAACGAACATCTTGTTTAAGCCAATACCAGTGGTAACCATTTAGGATTTTCTGTTTCGTTCTTTTCGTTCCCAGATGACCGGCTAAAACTCCGTCATGGCTGTGTTGAAGTATTGCTTTCTGCAAGACTTTGGGTACAATAACTTGCAAGTAGTTATCCGTGGCGTTTTGTTTGGTGAATTGCCTACAAAGAATCCCCTCATTTAGTTTAAGCGTATCCCAGACGAGCCAGTAATGCCTAGCTGCAGGGCTGCTGGTCTTCATTTCAAAACTGCTTGGGCGCTCCCCACGAAGCTTTGCATTCAGCACAACAGCAATATCCGGATCGCTCAGTTGTTGGGCAGTAAGTTCGGCTGCTGAAAAGGGCTGGCACCATGGTTTCAATAGTTCCTGACCATCTTCTGAGGTGCCTGCTTTGGGTTCATTGAGCTGCCTTAACACCTGCACTTTGTCTGTTGCATGTTCTTCAACTTGTTCAGGGGCATGTGCTGTTTCTTGTCTGAACCCAGCCAGTTGCATCTGTTCAGCACGTCGCCTACATTTGTTGCAGGGCCCACATTTCAGGGGTTCACTGGCGTCCACTGATGCGCACTGGCAGTCTTTTGGGCTGTCACATCGCGACAGAGCATCGCAGTGTGACTGTTTGTTGCCTGTCCTGTATTCTATTGTAAAGTCGTATGGCGCTAAAATAAGAGCCAGATTAGGGCCTAGTGGTCAGTACGGACCAAGAACTTGCGACCTAGTAAATACTGTCTGTGGTACTGAATGAAGTAAACTGCAGCCAGCAGTTCCTTTTCAGTGATGCAATAGTTAAGCTCGGCTTTGTTAAGAGACCTACTAGCATAAGCTATCACTCTCTCACGGCCACCTTGCAGTTGGGCTAGAACAGCTCCAATACCGACTCCCGAGGCATCCACATCAAGGATAAATTGGCCACCCTCATTGATGGGGTAACCCATAATACTTGGACTGGTTAAGATTTCCTTAAGCGTATTAAAAGACTTTTCGCATTCATCGCTCCACTGAAATTCTTTACCCTTTTTGGTTAATTCGTTAAGTGGTCTCGCAATTTTAGCAAAATCTTTGACAAAGCGTCTATAGTAAGAACCTGTGGCCACGAATTGCTTCACTTGTTTGGTGGTCTGGGGTCTTGGCCAACCTATAATTTTTGATATGTTTGTAGGGTCTGGTTTAGCGCCATCTTTGGAAACCACGTGTCCTAAAAAACGACTTCTGTTTGGAACATTTGACATTTGTCAGGGCGTAGTTTGAGACCCGCTTGCTTTATCCTCTCTAAAACTTGACTTACACGAGAAATATGCTGCTCGAAGTTGGTGGCGTAGACAATTATGTCATCAATATAAATGAGGCATGTCTCCCATTGGAGGCCTTGTAGCGCTAACTCCATGGTTCGTTGGAATGTACTCGCGCTATTAGTTAATCCAAAGGGCATCTTGGTCATCTCGTACTGACCAAATTTGCAAACAAATGCACTCTTAGGGATGTCCTCCCTTTTCAGGGGGATCTGAAAATAACCGCTAGTTAGATCAAAACTACTAAATATGGATGAGCCGGCCACAGCATCGAGGCAGTCTTGCACTCTTGGAAGTGGGAAGCCGTCCGGCTTGACCAGGGCGTTAACCTTGCGGTAATCAACACACGGGCGTATTGCCCCTGACTTCTTCTTCACTAATACGATGGGACTGGCCCAAGGAGAAGTGCTCTTTTGAATAACCCCCTTCTTCAGCAGATCCTCTATGGCCTTTTTTTCTTCTTCGGCATACGCAAGAGGTACTCTTCTTGGACGCTGCTTAATTGGGGCGGCATCACCTGTGTTCATTGGGTGTTCTGCCAAATTTGTTACTCCTAGATCCCATTCGTCTTTAGAAAAAGTGTCGCCATACTTTGTTAGCAGGCCTGCAACCACACTAGACTCGTATTCTGACCTGCCTTCAATTGCCTTTTCATATAGGCTTAACAGGTGCTTAGGGACCTGGTCCCTATGGGCTGTCAAAAATGAAGGTTTAGGTGTGTTGTCTTTCCTACCATTAATCTTCACTCTGCGTACACGGTTTAAATTAAAGCTCTCACCCGCACATTCCTTCTCTGCTAAAACGCTTACCACCCGCTCTACTTTCTCGGCCTTACCTATTTCTGCATCTTGTCTTAAGGTGATTTCAGACTCAAATGGGTTCAAAACCCTGACCTTGCAGGTAGTGGCTTTATTGATATCTACAAGTGTAGAGGCCATCACAAGCTGGTATCTATCTACAAAACCGCTTGCTGGTTCTACCAGGTACTCAGCTTGCCCATCATAGTCATCCTCCTCTTTCCTACTCACGTAGACATCAATAAGGGTTTCAGAAAGACCCGGGATTGTGTAGTCTTCGGCAACAACCACATTCCTGGCAGTCTCTTTCTTTCCTACTTGAAAACACGGGATTTCCACACCGTCGAGAATTATTTTGTCCTTGCTCAACAAAATATCAGCCGCTCCATGTTCACGACCCCTTAAAACATCATAGCCCAGGAGAGCGTCATCCTCTATATCCGCCACTATGGCCTCAGTGATGACCTCTAATGGTCCCAGTTTTATGGTGAACTCGGCTTTACCCTCTTCTCGAATAGGTGTTCTCCCGGCCCCCATCAGGCAGGAAGCTTTGCCAAGCTTAGGTCTTCGCCTTTCATCTATCTGGTTGAAAACCCTTGATGCTATCACTGTCCTTGAGGCTCCCGTATCAGTCGTGAAAGCTATCGGTATGTTTTCAACAAAACCCTTGATATAAACACCAGGACAAAGACCTTTGCTTCTTCTGGTCTGATGACTACCCAAAACAACCCCTGGCTCTACTTCAGCCTTTGATTCCTCTTCTTTACACCATTGGCCTAAACTATCTACTGGGACCTCCCTTTGGCCGCAAGAAACGGTCCTTGGTAGTTTAAAGGACTCTTGGCCCCTTCATTGCTGGATGTCTCTATCCTCTCCTTCCCTTCATGTTGAATCCTCTTCTTTGGGCACTGCCGGGCGTAGTGGCCCATTTCCTGGCAGTTGTAACACTTCACGTCTTTACGGTCTCGTTTGCTCTTCGGTTTGGAATTATTGTTTCCCATGCTGTTTTCAATCTTCTCAAGGCGCTGAAGTATGGTCGCCAAAATATCATTTTGAGGTGTTTGAACCCCAGCTTGCTTTTGATTATGACTGCTGGTTTTATTACCTGTAGCTTTGCTGTTTCTGCCACCTTCTTTAACCACTCTCTGCATCATGCTTTCGCCCTCACTTTCAGCTCTCTCCTCATCCACTATCGCGTCATCTGAGGTTCTTCTTAGGTTTTCTTTTGTTCGGCGGTCTTTAATGTTCTTTGTTTGTATAAAATTCACTACGTGAAAAACAGCTTCGTCAATTGTACCAGGTTCTTTGTTGTACTCTACTTCAAAGCGAATATCGTCATCTCTTAGTCCATCCAGAAAACGACGTAAGAGATCTTCATTCCTTGTTCGCTTATCTCTAAAACCATGGGCTTTGTCATACAGTACTTTTAGCTCGGCCGCGAACTCTTCGGCAGTCTCGCCTACTCTCTGGGAGCGCCGGCTAAACCTAGAGGCAAAAAGTTTCGGAGTCTCAATAACGCGATAACGGCTTGTCACTTCATCTTTAAGGTCATTGTAGGTTGTTAATATGCTGGGATGTAGCTGAGTTAAGACAAAGTCTGCGGCCTGTCCCTCTATTCTGGGAAGCATTTGGTCTAATTTGTCATCATTACCCCACCCCATTCTTCGCGCAATAGCTTCAAATCTTGCTATCCACACTGACCAATCACTCTTACCATCGAATGCGGGGATCTTAATATTACGATTATCTCGTGTGTTCCTGGATCCAGTGCTGCTCCTCTGCCTTGGGTACCTTTGATGGTATGAGTCTGCACTCGGGTACTGGTCGTGACGGGCATCGAACCTGTAACCTTCTGGTTCTGCCGGATCGTCACGCGTCCAATAATCATCGACCCAATACGTGTCATCAGTACCTGACTCCCTAGGATAGCCCCGTTGATAGCTTCTATCCTTAAATGACGCAGCTGACCCTGACCTAGGTGTTGCACAACGTTACGGCATGCTACTGTGTGTTAGGGCGGGTTGGTCATTATTATTACATCTGTTCTGGTTAGTGTTGGGAGGTACGCTATCATTTATAAAATGAACATGATGGCTGGAAGGTTGATTACTTGGCTGCTTTAATATTGCGATTTCCTGAACTACATCTTTCAGTATATTGAGCACCTGGCCAAGGTCTGCACTGTTGTCGGCAACTGGTGATTTTCCTGTGAGAGGCGTACTAATTTCAACAACACCCTCAACGGGCTGATGTCTGAGATTATTTTGCATCATCTCATCCCCTGCTGTTTCATCTACTCTAAATGACATGGGGCGATGATCTTCAAGATTATTCTCAGTGTTGCTACATTGAAAATAGACCTCACCATCATCATAGCTTGCTGAGCGATCGGCAATTATAACTACCAAACTGTAAAGGCTCTGTACAACAAAACAACTAACACCTAGAAATTTACTGCCTTGGGGTCACTTCTGTATTGAAAAGGGCACTTCGCTGCTTTAAATTCTGATTGATAATGTGTTACAAATCGAAATCGGTTGAGGAGCAGATCCGACGCTGTTCTGCTTTATAATTACACAATATTACACAAGCTTTAACATTATAGTGCAGCTGCGCGTTACCGTCACTAATGTCTTATACTTTGACTTGGAAGGTGGAGTTTAAACACTACAAATGTACGGGATTCTTTTGGCTGGGAAATGCTATTATTGGCTAAGATATGTTCAGGTAAAACACAATTATTAAGTGGTACACGGGCTTCGCTAAAGGAAACTGCTGCTTTAAGGTCTATAATACAACCCTGCTTGGAAAGTCAACCCTGAAGTGTGGGTAGGTTTCACTGGATCTGATGCTGTCTCGATCAGATCCCACCGCTGCCACCATAAAAATGTTGCGCGCCAGGGGCGGCGCTGGTAGACGTAGGCTTTACTTTCGTGTCTCAGAACTGGGACCGACCGTAAGGGAAATGTGTACGGGTGTAAGCAAACCCGGGTTTACAATCTCTATATATATATGGCCCAGTACTAGGGAATATTCAATAAGACGCACACACAAACTCTGCACTTAATGCTGCACTACATGGAGTGGGACCCTGTCCCTGGACCCGGAACGGAGTGCAGGCTTATGTGTGTCTCTAGCCCTCTAAACTTGATTTAACCAAGAGAGGACAGGAAATAGGGATCGGACTCCAACTTAATTAGTGTTTGGTACTTAGTAACAACTATAAAGACAACAAAACGTTTTAAGGTTCAATATTATTTGTAATTGAGATTTTAATACGTCATGTACACAGCCAAAAAGTAGAGAGGAAAAGAGAGCAGGCAACAAATTAAACTTGCAATGACAAATTGCTTATCTGTAACAATAAATAACGATACAGCATTCAGTAATTCATGCCTTAAGTAGCGCAAATAAATACCGTATGATATAATAGCGCAAAATTAAACGCGGGTTGCCGTCTGAGTAATCCCCTAAGTCAAAACATGTAAAAAGTATGCAAAAGCTTCTGAAGTTAAATAAATATTTACGTAGTTTAGAATTTAAAATAAAAGAATTAATGTAAAGAACTTCTTTGAATAATTTTACAATCAAAAATATGCACCTTTTGAGAAGAAGAATTTGCAAAGCTATTAAATCGGGCCGAAATAAAGGTGCATAGTACGAATTTCGTAGGCGTTGGAGTCCCCGAATGACGGGAAACAGAGTATTTATACCAAAACAGGCTCCACGGTGTGGAAACTGTGGTCCACAAAAATCTGTGGCACTCCACAGAAAAAGCGCTGTGGAGCGTCCACGGCAAAAATCAATGTGACACAGAAAAATGTTGTGGGAGATGCAAAATTAGTTAAATATGGATCCATATGAATGATTACCTAGTTTTCTAATAAATAATAAGCTTTTGCTTAAAAAATATAATACAACTACCTCATAAGAACGTTTTAAAATGTTATTTCTAAACATTTTGAGGACGAAGATTGTTGACAAAAACAGCTTCCGTTACTCCTAGCAACCCACATCAAAAATCAATATGGCTGCTGCCCGTCTTGTAACATGTGCAAAGTTAAAAGTTTAAAACACAATAACTTCATAAATACAAGTAATCTATGAAATCTACTTGGCAGGATGATACAAAATACAATTTTTGAACTATATGACTAAGTATCTACATTCAAGAAAAGGAATTAATTGAAGAAAACGCATGGAATAGAAACGCGAAAATGTGTGACATTCAATACATTTAGATTGACAGTTAAGATGGAAAACTTGCTTATGGAAGTGAATTGCTGGCAAAAATGTATAAAATGAGATAGTTGCTCTGTGTTATGAGCTAGAACGCTAATCATAATTATGCCTTAGATCCAGCCTTGTCAACTTGAGCAATAATTTACATGAACAGCACAAGCAGTAGATGACAAGCCATAAACATTGCTGGAATACACAAAAGGTAAGAATTGTAATATGCCGGGGCATAACAATATATCAAGCATTTATTTGAAAAACAAAAAAATACATTTCATATTGAAGCAATGGTTACCTGTAATGGAAGTATGGAAACTGCGTGTGAAATAATTGCGACTCCGATGAACTCCAGCATGTTGTAGGAGGCTTTACAAACTTAATGTCTGAAAAAAAATTAACTTGTGATTTTGTGGAGCAGAATCCGCTCATACAGTACTGAAAATTATGAAATTGACAATTTTTCCGATTCCGATCCGGTCCGCTTCCGATCCTAATGCCATCTATAACCGATCCGATTCCATTCCCATTGCGGTCCAATTCCAATTCGATTGCACTCCAATTTTTTCACTCCGGACCATGCGCTCCAAACGATCTTTACGCTCAAACCGATTCTTCCGATTCCGATCTTTTCGTTCCCGATTTTCATTGGTCATTAACTATAACGCGAGTCATTGCGCTCCAAACGATCTTTCCGCTCAAACCGATTCTTCCGATTCCGATTCCTATACATAACTGAAAAACTGTAAATAGAAGCGATCCGATCCGATCCGGTCAAAACGCTCCGGTCTTTTCACTCCAAGCGATCCAAACGCTCAAAGCGATTCCGATCCAGTTAAAACGCTACGGTCTTTTCACTCCAAGCGATCCAAACGTTCAAAGCGATTCCGATCCGGTCAAAATGCTCCGGTCTTTTCACTCCAAGCGATCCAAACGCTCAAAGCGATTCGCTTCGATTCCATTCCGTTTCCAATTCGGTTGCGCTTCCATTGCGCTCCTAACGGGATCGGTTTGCGGTCCGCTTCCGATCCGCTTCCGATCCGATTGTCAATTTCGTGATTTTCAGTACTGTAGTACGAAGATTAGCGAGGTTTTTTTCTGTTATAAAAATTACAGATTTTTCTAAATCATGCCAAAACTGGAGTCTGCCAAGTCTGCGTAACCTGGGTATTTTTGCACGAGGGAAGTTGCTAATAGAGGACGAGCAAGGTGAACTTACATTGATAAAATGCTATAACCTAGCCTGATTGCTTAGTTGTCTGCAGTCGAAAAAAGGGTATTATATTTATGATCCGTTTACATACGTGAACCTGTATAAAAGCTTTTGTTAGAAAATCTCAAAACAAATGTCGAGATTACAGTATGCACCTGATCACATTATGAGCAGGTGGACATTACATACAATTTATGAAGATATTTACCTTATAAAAGCTCATTATTTTAAAAGTGTACGAAAATCCGCCATTTCTATACCAAAAAGCTCATATCTCCATATTACCACAAGCTACATGTACCGTTCCTGACTAGGTACTGTGAACATGGTGATGCTGAATGGATCTGGCCTGAAGGTTTTAAAGCTGAAATTAGAAACCAGTCTCACATCTTAAGGATCTGATGCTTGTGAATTGAGACTGGTTTCCGTGCTCAGTTTTATAACCTTGGGCACTGATCTTTGCCAAGAAGGAAATAACATTATTAGCCTAATCAAATTCTTGTTCAATGTAAAAAGTTAACACAGTGTAAAAGAAATGCAAACAATATAGTTCAACACACTAACCTTATTCGTTGTAACGTTTACAGTGTAATGATATCAATGTGACGCGATAGCTAATCATTTAAGAGATAGCATTTTATAACAAGGAAGGTAAACTGGTCTAGGTACTGTATTAACGTGCCTTATTATACGTTATTCTGATTTAATTATTATCCAAAATTACATAATATTTGGGGTGCGTTCTTTAATATTCTGTCCGAAAAGTGAACAAATCATGACCTGACTTATAAGTTATAGCTCTTCGCAGTTGTTGCGGCGATTAGTAACCGCTAAATATTAATATATATAGTCTCTTGATATTTAAAAAATCAAATTAAAACTTGAGTAACGAAACCAGTTATAGGTTATGAAAGATAATATATGTTTTTAAATTCTGAATATAGTAACAACTTAAAAGTCAAAATAGTTCACTTAAGACACCTTTTCTGTGTTCAAAGTGCCCCGAATATTATTTACACGTGGATTTTTTTTTCATTTGAGGATTGAATCGATATTTGATGGTTTTCATTTGGGTATGGAAAACAGTTGGTTTGTTTAAAGTGTGTGAAGCCCGAAGGGCTTCTCGCGTACTTTAAACAATCCAACTGTTTTTCATTTCCAAAATGAAAACTATCAAAAATCGATTCAATCCGTATATTTACACACATGAATAATCTCATTAATACAGAAATAACTAGAAGAATTCATGATATTTCGGCATTTTTGAATGGCTGTTGGAACAGCTACGTTCACGACAAAGTGAATGACGGCACGCTTTTTCGCAGCAACTCGTGGCAAAACGTGCGTGCTCGCCGACGTCACACCTCAAAACATCGTGCAACGTCCAATAAATTGTGAACGGCTCTTTTTTAGCCACGCTTTTTAAAGTTATACGTCACACTGTTTACCATTGGAAATTATGATTTGTAAGAGAAATAAGACTTCATCGTAGAGGACGAAGTTGAAGTGTAAATATTTAAATGTGATATCTTTTTTTTATGCCTCCACAAAGTGAGAGGCATATAGAGTTGCACTCGTCCGTCCGTACGTCCGTTCGTACGTCCGTACGTCCCCAAATTTTGTGGCATCAACTCCTCCTAAACTATTAGGCGGATTTCTTTCAAACTTGCACAGATGATCAAGCAGGATGTCTAGATGATCGTAAAGAAAGGATTTTTTCCTGCGACCATTTTCACCAGAGTTATGGCCCTTTGTTATTACAAATTTTGTTCAGAAGTTGGGCATCAGTGTCCAAGGACACATTCTAGTTTTCAAAAGTTTTTATTGTTATTACGATCGGAACATTCATACATTTTTACGTTCATGGAGACCAGATAGAAAAACAAAACTGTAATTTTCATCGATGGTGTAGTATTCACGCATATGCAAAACAGACTCAATGAGTTAAATTACACATGGTTTTTAATGATTTTATTTATACATTTTACTAAATACAAATAGCCTTTTTATGGTATGCGGCATGGGTAAATATGTCTTTGGGAAGTTGACGTCATTCCTTGAAGTGACATTGTTGAACAGACGATATTTCGATAATTTATGGATTTGTTTTATAATTCTGTCGAAAGTCAGGGGCGTAGCTAGTCGTCTATTCAAGTGGATTCAAAATTGTGCTAGGGTATGCTCCTCTTGGAAAATTCTGACAATTCTCACGCAAGTTACATACAGGTGATTTTTGAGGTTCTCGACGGGAAAATTTGCCGTTTGCAATAATATGAGCGAAATAAAAGATGAAACAATGTTGTTGTTTTTTAATTCTGTTTTGCTAGAGAAATGCTTTGCAGTATAATAAAACAATTATTAAGTTTCTTGACTCCTCCATTTACAAATGTCGTATATAAATATGTTTAACTCAAAGACTGGGTCATATTTAAAAGTAAGGAATATGAATTTAAAAGTTTAAACTTTCTTACCTTAAGCAATAAAGCATTGCAAAATATAATTAAATAGTAAAATTCCAATGGCAACAAAACAAAATTTCTTCGCGTTATTTGTAAAAGCCTTTTGTAAATTCAAAAAGAAAGGCTACTTAGAGTATATTCTATGTACAGTGCTCTGCATGCTTGGTGATTAAAATATCCAAAGTACCTTTTTGTTTGCACGATGGTGGTAGACGTTTATCACCGTTTCTATTGAAATCTTGTAAAAGAAACTAGAAACTCGGTCTATTTCTTTTATTCTTGTCATCGTGTTCTTGTTAATTTGACTCCATGTGTTGAAGTATCAGTAAGGCAATTGACAGTGGCATTAGCTTCTTATGTTTTCTTTGAATGATTTTACATTTCGCAAAATTGTGTTATATTGTCCTTTATGTTTGATGTATATATACCAAACCTGGGTATAGAATACAAGATTTATTCTGTTCTGTTCTTATGCTTTATACGCTTGTGTGCATTTGCATTCAAAATTGTTGTAATATTTGGTGGGTTGGAGCTAATTTACAAAGATAACTTAATTGTACTTTAATGCTTGTTCATATCAGAACCTGTTAGGGCGAATGCGGGGTTGGTGCACCCTAAAATCTGTTTTAAACCCCAGTTGTAAAGTGTTTTGCCACTGACCGTTGCAAGGCGGTAACCCCTCAAGTTCCCATTTTGTTAGTTGTTTTTGATGTCTTATTTGCAACTGATCATTGTAAAGCCCATACTCTCTTTTCATCTATTACTTTTAGATATGTTGGAAGGCTGTGGTTTCTGATATGCTTGTTTCACTTTTTATCAACTTCACTGATATGACGGCTGATCTTAATCTACACTAATCACCCATGTGATTAAATACATGAAAAAAATAACTTTAAAAGCCACAGGCGTATCAAGGGTTAAAAAGATGTGATAATGCCTCACTCTGGATACGGTACTTTCTTTCAAACAACTGGCATTTATACCTCTGACCATTTGATAGGTGATTTACTACTCTACCATGCATGCTTAAACTAGTTAACGACGCCTTTTTCAGTTGTTATATCTACTCAATCTCCTTCGCAGAGTTGTCGTTCCTTACACTCACTTTACACCTCTGTGAAAGGCTCAATGTCATTTGTTTTGACCAAATTCGACAGCCTTATTTTATACAGTCATAAATTATGAATTTGAAATCTTGAGGTAAACAAATGACTGAAATCTTCACTATCTTTCATTAAAACCGAAGAAACCCAAGCTATTGTAAAATTTAATGTAATTGGTGAACTATTTCTTTGAGTTAAAGTAAAAGTAGTTGAAAGTAGTCCCAGCCTATAACAGAGGTGAATGTAATGAGCCGATAGTGTAAGAGAGTGATATCTACTGAAGTAGGGACATGCGCAGTGAAACAGACAAGCTAACAACCACTGATTGGTTGTGTCATTATTTTAGATAAACCAGTCAAGCGCCTAAACGCCTATTTACCTCATGAAGAAAACAAACGTGGGTTTAGTTGTTGAAAAAGTGAATTAGGAAGCAAAAAAAACACATAAACTTTTCTACACCCATTGTAGTTTTCTGCAACGACGAGCAAATTTTCATTTTAAGGTAGTCTAACTGTAATGATTTCCCGCGCTTTTTTCTCGAATGTCGGGAATACTCGGTTAACTGTCACTAACAGTCGACAATAATCGATGTTGCTTCGGCAACTATCGGCTCTGACGAGTAGCGTCGGAAATCACCGAAAGCGAGCCGATGTTTGACGACGTCGCAAATTTATGCGCGGAAAAAGCATTACAGTTAAACTACATTAATCATTTTTATTCACAAAAATCACTGAACACTCCTAAGTACAAATGGAATCCGAAGCCACATACCTGGTAAAGAAAATCATCAAACAAATAGAGGTAACTTTTCAATAAGTTTCACATCAGGGACTTATTTCAGCAATTATAGAAAATAAAATTGTGTTTTTTAACAATGTTCAAAAATACTGTTATTATATTGTTATAAACAGATGAATATTCATAATTACCGGAGACAATTGTTCAAAAAGAAATGTAAGAAATGTTATAAAATGTGGTACCTGCTATGTTGTCTAATCCGGGTGTCAAAATAAAGCACTTTTCACTCAAATAAATCTGATGGCACGAATGTGCAGGCTCATCTGGATCTACACTATTAGCACATGTGCTAAAGTGTGAATACATATGGGCTATATGGAATAAATTATATTAAAAGTTTATCAATATTGTTGATTGAGTTATTTGTTTCTTCCATTTCAGTACTACTTTGGGGACTGTAATCTTCCAAGAGACAGGTTTTTGCAGGAACAAATAAAAGGAGATGATGGATGTATCCTTCAAATTAATATTACTTCTGCATATTTTACCTTTACTTCATATATATCCTTTTTGTTGCATCTGATCAGGATATACACTGTTTGCATTTTAGTCATAACCTAATGAATCGAAAAGCAAACTGTGTAGATTCTTATCTGATTACATATATGCAGGCCTCCTAGTGAAACCTTTAAAAACCTTTAATTTCAGAGCAAACCTTCAAATCTTCTGAAAAAACATTTAAAACGGCAAAATAGCCTGTAATTTTCACTTAAAAACTATATTTTTTGTTCAGAATGCTTACCGTTCCCAGCAGTTTAAAGCAAGTAATGGCTGCAGTACTGTATTTTTTGCCTACTTTATGAGTTATTACCATATAAGGGTACTGCATGTGAATCAGTCATGATGTGTTATTCATACAGTATGATATTATATCAAACATGCCTTTTGCTGATACATCTGGATTTAAAGTGTGGGTATCCATATATAAATATTTCATTATATTATCAACCATTTTTAGTAAATACATAATTATATATTTGGGTTTTCAAAAAATTCAAAAAAAATCCTTTATTTACCTTTATTTTTCATATTTTACACTCAAAGGCCTTTATTTCCATAGAATTGAGCCTCTACAAAATATATATAATAACCTTTATTTCTGTTCAGGCGTGCTAGAAGGACTGTATATGTGATAAAGGAATAAAAAATTTAATTGATTGCTCTTTTCATACTTGAAAGTTCTTTAAAGATGCAAACTATCATCATACATGTTTCTGTAAGTATTCATTGACTGTTGGATCAGGGGTTACATTTGAGACGATGCTTAAGTTCAACACGCTGCACCAGCTGTCCAAAGAGGTTGAGGTGGTGGTAGGTGCTCTGAAGATCCACATCTGGTTTATGGAGGTTTGATTTTGAAATTATGTGATAATGGAAATACTTCAGGTGATGGAAACTACAAAATTTAAAGGTTTTAATGAAATTTTGAGGTCATTAGACAGGGCTTTTTACACGTTTTTGGGAGCATGACTTATAACCCCGGAATTGGTAAAATTTACGTCCAGAAAATGGGAATTTTTTTCCATAATTGGGGAGTAAACTTTTACACATATTTAAAATCATCAATAATTTCTGGATTAAAGAAACTAGTGATGCCGGATTAACTAACAAGCTATCATGTTTTATTAATGAAATGACTTATAGAGAAAAAAGTTTAAAAGATGAACCCAATGAAGTAAAGGATTAAATTTTTATCATGACACTTTCTGATACAGATAAGTGAAGATGGAACCAAACTTCGGAGAAGTCCGGACAAACCTCTTCCGGATAATGATGAGGAACATAAAAAGAGCGTTGCCGCAAGAACTATATACGCTGTAAGTATTATATATCCATCTGTTAAATTCTGAACGTTTACTGGGATTTCAATAGATGCAGTTTCTTGCATTTTGATGCAAGCAAATTTTGATTTTTCCACTTTTGACCCTACCTGATACTGAGCTTTGGGTCATTTTGATGCTGGAGAATTTAGAAAAAGCTATAAACTTTTGCAAGAATAACGATAATAATTGTGTCTGTTGCATTTTAAAGATATTCGGTTTTTATTTGACCCTTGAAAAAATTTAAAATAAAATTACAGCACTTTTATAAGTAGTAAAATTCAATGAATTCTAGATATGACTCACAACAGTCGGAAAATGACCCAATGAGTGGTAAACTGACCCCTGGTTTTCAAAACAAATTGATATCTCTGGTTAAATACAAATAATGGCTTGTTTTTTACTAAGACAATTGCTGCTGTGCAAAAAACAACATTAATGATTTTAAAATTCCTATAGTCTCCAAAGGTATCGAATAAGTTATATAACTCTTGATTGAACTAAATTCAAATTATTCACCTTGTTTAAATTGAAAAAATCATTGTGATAGTTTATTTCCATTACAACTTTTTACCAAGTGATTGTTTATTTCTAGTACAACTTTCACCTTGTTTAAATTGAAAATTTCATTGTGATAGTTTATTTCCATTTCAACTTTTACCAAGTGATTGTTTATTTCTTGTACAACTTTCACCAAGTTGTATTTTTTATCCCCAGAAAGAATTTCCATTGGATACCAACTTGGACAGTCTGGTGAAGTTTTTCCAGCCATTTGGGGTGGTAGAAAACATTGTGAAGCGCAAAGATATCAAGAAAAATTTCAAGGTAAACTTATCTCATATTCAGTGATGGTAATATAGGTGATCCTTCCAGAAAGTTAGTCACAGACTTAAGTGTACTGTGTTAACATATTTCGTGTTTCAATTTCACGTATTCACAAAAGTGTACGTGCGCGAATTCAAACCCGAAGCGAAATTACACTTCTTTGTAATATGGCTAAATAGTTAAAAGAAATTGCTCGAATTTATGCCCGCACAAATATGTAATGTGCGTCTTGTTTTCGAAAATTCATCCTCGCGAAATTAAATGACACCACAGTATCATTTGCCCCTCCCTCTATTGTATGTTGGTTACCGGCCCCTTCCTGAAGTGTCAATCATAGGCCTCTACCAGACTTTCAGTCTGAGGCTCCACTTAACGGTGGGCATGTGTTTTCCATTTCCAGAGTTAAGTTCTTTCATATGAGAAAGCTATTGAACTACCTTGCTGGAGGGTTGTTTATTTTTTACCCATTTCGAAATCTTCTCTGGCCTGAAATTCAAATAGATTCCCTTTTTGTGGTATTACTGTTGGAAAGTCGCGATTTCCTCCGCATTAACCCTTTCCTCCATATATCGGCCTTTCTAAATAAAGCTGTGCATTTACTATTTCCGGCTGTCGTCATAGGATTGTAGCAAAACGGACAACAAACTATGCATAACGAAGTAGTGTTTTAAACAATGATATACCCATGGCCTCATACCACAACAAAAAATGTCTTTTATCTCGAGTTAACCCGCCTGTTGCTTCCGAAAACCCTAATTTTGCAAGGTTCGTGACTGTCGCTTTTTTACGATTACAAGGATGCTGCATAAATCAAAGAAAAGCATACTATTACAATGTATGTAGTACTTCTAGAACTGAAGCAATACGTCTGGCATGCATTTCATAATAAATGGAGTACCTTAATTTGCAGACCCTTTTGAAAATAGAGCATATAATATTTTGTCGCTTAATTCATTGAAAGGTTTGTCACCCACGCAAAAGTACAAAGAAAATCATTTCTGATGAAAGACATCATCTAAAATCTATTAAATATAATGCAAAATCAGACATTAGATTGAGATAAATATCTAACAGCAACACGGTATGCATTTAGTTCGTGTTCTGGCGAATATGTGTTCAGTTAATTGCGATCATAAAAGTTTAGAATGAAAGGTTTGTTACCATTATAAATGCGAATATTAATGATTATCCTACACATAATCGAATTTAATAACATAGTCTTGTAGTATTCTTTACCCTAATCTCGGGAATAATTAATTAGATAATATTCTCTACATTAAAACGGTCCTTATTCCTTACAAAAAAGGATCACCATGAAAGGTTCGTTATATGCAATACCAGACTCTACTAATTAAGCACATGCTAAAAATTAAAAAGTCATTAAGAAACTATCATCTTTGTCATTTTTATCTGCTGACATCATGATTGTCAACAAAGACTCTCATTCTTGGAAAATATAGCTGTCTGAAAGACATTGTAAGGACAGTATTGAAGGAGAAGTTTTAAAATAATGAGCGGACATATTCGTAACTAATCATTTTCTGAAAAATGTGTTTTGTTTTTGTTAATATATATTGTGTTTTCTTAGTAATTGATTTTACGGTAGTCAGTAATACTTTTACCGCATTATAGGTTTCACGAGTACCGCCATATGCACACCATCGTTTGGGATGGTCAAAATGGTATTGTTTTCTGTAGCAGTTACACTTTTGTTATGTTTTTTTGTTGTTGTTCACACACTGGAAACATCTTTTATTCATTCAATTTTCATTCATCTCATTCTATTTCTCTATTTAGGAGATGCATATTTTGCTGTTGCTATGTCCACTCAGGGCTATATATTAGTAGAACGAAACTTATACACAAACAATGAATAAGGTTAAAATAATTCTATTGTAGAGGCCTAAGAGGTACAAAGAAACGATTACAGATTTTTCAATATCTTAAAAGCACTTACGGTAATATTTTTTGTCTACAAGACACACACTTCACACCAGACTTGTTTTAACAAATATATACAGAATGGAATGGAGAATGTATATGTAGTTATGGTAATTCTAATTCAAGAGGAACTGCAATATTATTCCAAACAAATTTTTAATTCGAAATTCATGAAAAATGTGTTGATTTGCAAGGCAATTTTATAGCTTTAGATTTGTCTGTTGAAGGTAAGAGAATCTCTCTAGTTACTGTTTATGGTCCCAATACTGATGAACCTGAGTTTTATGATAATATTTTTAGTATAATCGATAAGTTTGGAAATGATTCTTTTACGATCTGTGGAGATCTAAATTTAGTACTAGATCCAGATTTAGACTACCATAATTACAAAACAATCAATAATAGAAAAGCAAGAAATAAGTTATTGCATTATGTGTCAGAAAGGGATTTGTTTGACCCTTACAGAGAATTCAATCCTGAATTAAAAAGATATACTTGGAGAAGGTCCAACCCACTCCAACAAGCAAGATTAGATCTATTTATTGTTTCAAGTTAATTCTTGCCTTATGTTAAGAAGTGTGATATAATACCAAGTATTCAATCTGATCACTCTTTGATTTCTATAGATCTTCAGCTAAGAGACTTTAAACATGCAAAAGGTTTATGGAAACATAACAACTCTTTACTAAAAGACATTTCTTACCTAGAAACCATGATCAAAAAATAGATGAAATTACTAGGCCGTATGCATTACCAATATATAACATGGAAAACTTACACAATATTTCAAAAAATGAGATACAATTTGTGATTGATGACCAGTTATTTTTAGATACACTTTTAATGGAATTAGAGGGAAATCTATTTCATATTCAGCTTTTAAAAAGAGAAACAATGATAAAAAAGAACAATCAATTTTGGAAAATATCAAACAAATCGAAACACAATTGAATGAAAATAATTTAGAAGAATTACTTATACTTAGAAATGAATTAAACGACTTACAACAACAGAAACTTGAAGGCCACATGATAAGGGCAAGAATTCAAAAAATTACAGATGACGAAAAAGCTAGTAATTTCTTTTGTAATCTAGAAAAAAACTCTAATCTAACAAAAACTATTTCGAAACTGCAGACTGAGGATGAATTTATAACAGATCAACATATAAAATTCTCAAAGAATGTGAAAAGTTTTACTCATCCCTTTTACAAGAAAAAAATATTTTTTCATTAGACACATTTAATGATTTTGTAAGTGGTTTAACAGCCCCAAAACTTTCAGATGATATCTCAAATATGCTGGAAGGTCATATCACAATATCTGAGGCAAGTAAAGTTCTATTTAACATGAAAAATAATAAAAGCCCTGGTACATCTGGTTTCGGTGCAGAATTTTTTAAAGTCTTTTGGTGTAAATTAGGTGTTTTTGTTGTAAGAGCTCTAAATCATACATATTCTTCAGGACATTTATCACCAACTCAGTCTCAGGGTGTAATCACATGTATTCCAAAAGAAAACAAATCAAGACTATTTTTGAAGAATTGGAGACCCATTACCTTACTAAATACAGTTTATAAAATAGGTTCAGGTAGTATATCAAACAGAATAAAAAGTGTGCTTGACTACTTAATTAGTAAAGAACAAACTGGTTTTATACCAAATAGATATATGGGTGAAAACACAAGACTAATTTATGATATAATGCAATATACTGAAGAACATAACATACCTGGCCTACTTCTATTGATTGATTTTGAAAAAGCATTTGACTCTTTATCCTGGGACTTTATAATTTATAATTTTGGTCCTTCAAAACAAAAATGGTTTACAGTCTTACCAAGATGCCAAATCAGCAAGTTATTCAATGTGGTTATCTTTCAAAATTTGTAAAAATAAGCCGGGGCTGCCGACAAGGGCATCCGTTGTCCTTTTATATTATTATTTTCTGTGCTAAAATTTTATCACTGAAAATCAAAGAAAATAAAAAGATAAAAGGAATAAATATAAATGGTTTTGAATCTAAAATATCACAATTTGCAGATGACACAACACTGATTCTTGATGGCTCAAAACAATCTCTAGATGAAACGTTATATTTTCTAACCAAATATGCATCATTGTCTGGGCTTAATTTAAATTATGACAAGATTAAAGTTGTATGGATAGGACAAAAAAGTACAGCAGTGATAGTATTAAAACAAAATGGAAAGTTCTGTGGAATCAAAATTCATTTAGAATGTTAGGAGTTAACTTTCATGTAGATCTTTTGAAAATGGTTGAACTCAATTTTATAGAAAAAAAATAGAATAAGTAAAGAAAATAATTAGTTTTTGGAAAAGAAGAATATTGACACCAATAGGTAAAATTACAGTAATCAAAAGTCTCCTTCTTCCCATATTCAATCATTTATTTATTTTACTTCAAGTCCACGGTTATCTTTCGAGCTGATCAGAGGTTAAAAAGTATAACGAAGGTTTGTTTTTGTAAGCAAATCGTATCTGGTCAGGCTGATCAATATTACATGGCAGTTTTTTACCTGTCTGTTTCGCCGAAGTCTAAAATTGCACTAGTTATTTATACAATACAGTTGGTTTAAATAACTTTTAATGTATAGTTTCCAGAATTACCACCAGATGATGCAAATTGGTTGAAGAACAAGCCCAATGGATGGCCAATGCTTATCTTAGAAGACCTTGTGGACTACCTAATACTCAAGAAAGCTTATGATGGGAAAGAAATGAGGGCATTTCGATCTCTATATGGAAAGAACTATGTGGACAGTAAATGGCTTGGTGATATTTATGATTGTAAGGTTGAGGAGCTGCATTTTTTCAAGGCATCAGTATCCCCAAGTCAGCCTGGTGTTGGAAGAGCCGACTACAAGTATTGGGCTGTGGTGTCCGACTCCGGTATTGTAACAGGACACTGTACTTGTCCAGCAGGTGCTGGTCGGTCATGCAGTCACATTGCTGCAGTTCTATACGCAGTGATAATGGCATGGGAGTATGGCATTGCTGGTGAAAGATGTACCGACAAGGCGAGAGTTTGGGGAACAGGTGCTTCAAACGTTCTACAGTGTCATGAGGAGTTTGAAGAAATTGTAAAAGAAAATACAATTAAGAAAACAACTTGTAATGATAAAGTTAAAAAGCAAGAGCAATTTCTTACTCATAGTGATCTTAGTGAGTTTGTTTATAAATCCACAGTGAAGTCATTGTTGGAATGTAAGGGGTCAATGCTTAACATAATTTTGACAGCTCCAGAGAAAAAACTGCATGAAAAGAGCCTCTTCAACATGGATGTCATGACATCTCCAATCCCCAGAGTCCTTTTCTGCCTGCATGTACACCGTGTAAAGAGTTCTTTGATAAGTTTGTTCAGATTGGAAAAAGAAACATTTCTATGCTCAAAGAAGCAACATCAGAACAGACCTCTACACTATGGTTGGACAGTCGAAAGCTTATAATTACTGCCAGTAAGATACATAGTGTACCAAAGACAGCTCGTGCCAACCCAGATAAATACGTTACAAATCACATATATAACCGTTTTAAGGGATCCGTTGCCACAAAGCATGGGAATAAATATGAACCAATTGCACGGAAGTGGTTTGAAGACACAAGTGGACTGTCAGTAACAAAATCTGGCATTGTTGTCAGATCTGATGAGCAGTATCTGGCTGCAAGTCCAGACGGTGTCATAGATGAGAACACCATACTTGAAATAAAGTGTCCAACAAAATCTCTTCAATCTCTGTTGAACTCTGGCAAATATGATGTGTGTTTAAAGGAGAACGGAGAGGCCTATTTAAACCAAAAGGGGAAAAATGGATACTACTCACAGGTGCAAATGACCATGTATTGTACCAAATGCAAATTTGTGGTATGGACTGAAGCCGATCAACTGGTGGTAGATGTGCCGTTTGATCAGCACTTTATGGACAGTATCTTGCCACGTGTCAGGGCCATTTACTTTAAGCATTTACTCGTCCGACTGGCAGATGAGCATCATTTCAGCCGATTAGAGCTGGCACCAGCCTACAGGGAACTTTGTGAATAAGTTTCTAATATCTAGTATAGTGTAGATCCAGGTCAAATGGCATGAATGTAATAAATAAGAAAAGATTGTTGTTTCAAATGTGTATTGTTGATAATTGATGTTACACTAGTGAGGTAGTGAAATAAATTTAACAACTTTATCCAGATTTTATATTATTTGTTCTTCGACAATATTACGTTACATATATAATACATCATGAACATTCACATCAGGATTGAAATGAAAGTTAAAATATCTTGTTTAATCTCTCCAGGATTTAATTGCATGTGAAAACAGTGTAGATCTAGATCACTCAGCACATCCATGCTGCCTGATCAGGATCTACACTGTTAACTTATTGATCAGATATAACTTAATGAATCAAAAAGTGAAGAGTGCAGATCATGATCAGACAACATGGGTGAAGTAGCTGATATTTATTAACTGATTACTTAAACTTCTTTTATACATTAAATAAAATAGTTGTAACAAAATGCTTTCATTTCATGTAAAAACGTTTGAGTAATGGGTTGTTGTGTTCCAAGAGAAGTGGATTTCTTGTACTTCATTCATTTTCATCACAATCGTCCTTAATCAATGGGTCTCTAAGATTGCATAATGCTGACACCACCAGTAACGTCTTGTTACCTTTTTTAAAGGATTTGTTTGACATTTTCATATTAAGTATTCGATAAGACCTAATGCGCATAATGGCCCGCTCGACATGAATTCTGTCTGAATCAATCCTTCTGGTATCTATAACTTCCTGTTCTGAGAGCTGATCTCTCCCTTTCATGAAAGCTGGTATATTGAGCTTTACACGACGAAAACAAAGTTCTTCACTGATGGTGAAACCACGGTCAGCCATGACCTCATCTCCTGGTCAAGAAACCCACTACTCTTGGTAATAAACACATCACTAGCCATAAAGTTTTGAAATAAACATAATAAATCCATTAGGAGCAATAGCCACTAAAAACTTTGCTGTGTTATTGTACTCCATGTCTGAGCACGCGCCTTTAATTTAAATGGACGTTGAATGAAAATTTCCGAACAATCGATGATGCAAGTTGTTTTTTGGAATGAGTCCATAAAAGATGAAGGCATTGTTCTCTGAATTGTTTCTCGTGGTAGCCATATTACGCAGCTTGACAAATGTTCAGCCATAATGTCAAGCCATAAATTGAACATGTCACTCATAAGTTGTGCTGAGACATTTAATCTCCTGGCAAGATCCTGGTATGTTAGTCCAAGCCTTAGCCTAACAAGTACTGCAAATATTTGGTCAGCAACTTTCAGTTTCAATGGTAACTTAGACCCATGAGGAGACAGTGTTGCAATTAAGGTGAGAATTACTGTCAAGTTAAGTCCTGTATAAAACCGGGAATCAGAGTCTGTGGTGACATTTTCTGCACTAAATTCTGAAACAGAATGCTGATTACTGGCATTTCTGGTTCTTTTTGTGTAACCATAAGTATGGTCAAGTTCCACTATGTCAATAGTTTGTGTAGAGGAATCAACCGTGGTAGAAGGGTTTTTGCATTGATCTGGAAACATTGTGCAACATGTTGATTCACATTCATCAGTGTGTTGATGGGCGTCACAAACATCAAGTTTTTTGGCTGTAAACATGTTTGACTCGGAGTCTACACACTCGTTGCTACTTAATTCGACTTCAGATGACGATGTGGAACATGCTGGTTTTTTGTCGGTAGAAAAATTAAGTGATTTCCGAATAAGAGGCCTTCGTCCTGGAGTAGCTGCTGCAACGGCATATCCCATGTGAAGTACAGGTATCGGATTCTCTTTGGTTGGTTTACCATCCATGAAGTGTGTTGCGCAAACCTGTGGAATATAAATTACACCATTTTAACAACTTTTCCAAGCAAGTAAAAATAACAATAGCAAACCAGGATGATCAACTGTGTTTAAAGGTCCTGAGATAGATCTCTTCTCAGGTTTACCAGGCCTCGGCTGGTTTATGCAACACGCCCCCCCCCCCCCCAGGACTCCTGTTTAACAGCTTAAATTGTACCGATTCTCCCCAGCATATGCATCAGCAGAAATCTATTGTCATTCTATCAAAGATCCCTAAAGGTGAAATAGAAAAATAATGCATATAAACTGATGTAGTGTCAAGTTATTTTCTTTTTTATTAATGGTGAATTATCACTTACCAATGGTTTTGAGGAAGGATTGAAGTCTTTTCTGTTTATTGACTTAAGCCACAATCGACGATTTTCCTCATTGGCTGGTATACCGTGAAATTTATAAGGCGGAAGACAAGCACAATCTTTGTGATCAATTTCGTGTTCCAAACACTTGGAAATTTCCAATCGTGTAACTTTTTTGACTGTTTTTGCATGCTTTCCAACAGGCTCAATCAAACAGAGCCTGCAATATTTTCATATAGGTCATGTTCGTCGGCTTTCAAAGTTCCCTTTTCATCTATTTGAACCTTTTTTAATTATGTTTACCCAAATTTTACTTATTATAAAAGCATCTGAAAGACTTTCGAAATCAATGGCACTTTCCCACAGAATAGCCTTTTCGATATTTGTATGTAAAAAACGAAATCTCGAGAAATCATTGTCAGATGACATTCTGTTCCTCCAGTTTTCTGTATATATTTCTAAGACTCTAGAGTAACAAATTTTTTTCCACGATTGTTTGTTCTCAAAATGGCCTGAGTAGATGTAGTCGATAAGAAATGTCGTTAAATTATGTTTATTAGAATGTTTACGATATCAGGAATAAACACTTTTTGTTTGTTATGTGTGGACCAGACAAACTGGGACAACCTTACGTTAGAAATACGTTTAGTGAGGCAAGTATAGGTCATATTACATATCCTCGCTAAGAAACATAGATTTCTAAGTTCTATTTGGGATGCAATATCTTTCCATCCCAGCATACTTAGACACATATCGGTTCGTGTTCGGGTTTTCAAATGTTGAACATTCTTTGCCGCTAACCGCAAAAACCTTTCTAATTATCAATTTCGTTTTTAGTTAAGTTCGACCACAGTTCGCAGCCAAAAAAGGAGTGTAGGGATACAAACTTCATTAATATGAGATGGTGATACAAAAGGGTTAATATTCTTTGAACTTATGTGCATTGACATCAGAGAAATGGGGCATTATTTACCTTATTATTGTCGTTTAGCTTATTGTTTTGTTTCGTTTACATATTCTATTGTATCCTGTCCGAGAGTAAATGTAAATTTTGATTTATTTTGTTGTTTTAATTTGTTTCCAAAAATCAGGACTCCATTTTTGGAAGGATTAATTAAATAACGATATCTCTGAGTATGTGAGAAAGTAATATTTAACATTGATTGCAAGATCGCTGGCGAGACGGCGGATATGGCGACGTCGTCCGCTAGAATAGTGATACCGGTTACAAGTCCCGCTATAAATGTTCCTAGTCTGCTGTTTTCAAGTTCGGTTAATAGTTCATCGATAAACAATTTATATATCCAAGTTGATAGGATCTCTCCCTGACGGATACCCTGTAGAATCGAGAAGAATCGTGACTGAATACCGTTTGCAACAACACAGCTTTTCATTTCGCTGTGTGCGTCTACAATTAAAGTCCATAACTTTCCTGTTACGCCTAATTTATTAAGTTCAAGGAATACAGCCTCAAGCCAGACGGTATCGAAGGCTTGGCGTGTGTCAAGTGTACACATGTAGACCCTACTACCCAGCTCTCTTTGGTGATATATTGTTCCTTGTAAATTGAAAGAAGCAGTCAGTATTCTTTTGATAGGCGTTTTGTTGACTATTTGGGAATGGTATTTTATTATCGATTATCCATGTATTTAAACTTTTATGTAAAATCTTTTCAAAAAGTTTGTAAATTACAGGTAATAATGTTATTGGTCTGTAGTTTTTCGGACCGGATCTCGATTTTCCATTATTTTTGTAGACTGGAATTTTTAAACCCATTTTACATTTCTGCGGCAGTTTGCCTTTGGCAATAATCATATTAAAGAGATTTGTTAGGGCGACTAATAGGTCATTACCGCCGTATTTAATGTGTTCATTATAAATATAGTCGAAAGATGCAGCTTTTCTCATTTTTATGTGTCTTAAGGTGTTCTTGCAGATCATACGTTGTTAACAAGGGGAGGAATTCCGGGGAGTTTTATAGTAAAGGGTTGATATTTCTCATTTTTTTAGTTGCATTTTCTACGTCTTTTTTAAATTGTACGTCAAACTTGTTGTCTTTAAGCGGCGTGTATAACTTTTGATAGAAATCTTCGAATGTTTGTGTTATTTCTATAGGGTCTCTCGTGATCCCTTTACTGCTTTCTATTTGAGTACATGTTAGAGTTTTTCGGCCTTTTTTCGTTTTTATCATATTCCAAAATAGTTTATTATCACACTCCGCAGCTTCGTTGAGCTGTTTCAGAAAATTGGTTTCGATATCCGATATGGCATTTGATTGTGTATTAATGAAATATCTTTTTGTGCGTTTGTATTGAATAAATGTATCATGTTGCGGTCCACGCGGACGCCCTTTATCTATCCACGCCCTTCTCGCGGCTCGTTGCTAAGTGTGTGCGTCTTTTACGTCTTTCGTCTAATAAGTGTTAGCATGTTTGTTGTATTTTGACATTGGTAATGATTCATTGCTGGCTTTAGTTATGATTTCGACTATTTCGTCATACATTGTATCAACGTCACTATTATCGATATATTTTAACCGCGACGTTAGACTGTTTTGATAGTTTTCGATATGTGTTTCGTTTAATTTATTCCAAGCGTAATTGTTCCGATTACTAAAAATATTGATCATTGTGATTGGAATTTTTATCACGGTTAAAACTGGAAGATGATCGGATACTTCAAAAATGCGATACAAGTTCTATGTCATAGGCGTGCATAATTATATGATCTAGCATTTATTCCATAGTTTTAAATGTGTAAGCCGGACCTTGGCGAAAATGCGAAAGGGCAAGTGAAAACATGTTGTTATCAGTTAGGAACTTTGTAAAGGTAGAGTCTCTATTGACCGCTGACTTGGTCTGATTTTGTAATATTTCTGCATTCATGTCCCCAAGAAGGATGACAATTCCAAAATCTGCGTAAGTATCAATGATTGCTTGGAGCGTAACCAAGTATTCAACATAAAGATCTAATGGATAATTAGCTGATGGTAAGTATACACAAAATGCGTAAATAATTACATTTTCTTTGCAAAATATTTCTATACCTGAAATTCTCTCATCCGAAATTTCTTCCAGTTTCTTTACAGAAAATTAGAGATCCTTTTTGTAAAGTATAGAGACACCACCTTTACCACATTTCAATGAACCAAACATGTCAACATTTTGATCACACAAAGTGAAGTCATTATAATTTTCATTAACTGTAGATAAAAACCCTTGTGAATGCTGAAACAGCTTGTGTTCTGTAATAAAGGCAAAATCAACGTCTTTTTCGTTTAATACATAACCTAATGATGCCGCGGATGACATAACACCTCTTACATTCCAAGTTAATAGTTTGAGTTCATTTTTGATAGGTACCTAATATTAGGTTTTGCTGTGTTACACATGTGATGTATTATTCTATGTCAATATCTAAGTTTTCACCAACACCTATGTCACTGTAACTATTTTTCTGATATCTGGGTGGGTTCCATTAGTGTTTCGGCATCCAGTTTCTGCACCGCATAAAGCGTGGCCAGAAATATGAATCTTCCAGCATATAGTCTTCGTAGTGGGGAATTGTAAGTTTTGCAGCCAGGTCTCCAGAAAAGACTGAGCTGAATTGGGTTTACTCCGCGGTCGGTGAGGTAGTCTTCGAATCCTTGCTTGGTGGAATCGGGATCAATATTTCCGGTGTAATAGCTTTTAACCCTACCTCTGTATTTTCCCTTAAATATTTTCTTGTCGTATTGTTTGTGCTGTTCTTGTGTGTTTTCTCGATTGGTGATTATTGTTTAAATATGTTGTTTTGGTGTCTTTGTTTTGGGGTTTTCTAGCTGTCTTGTCTCCTTTACGATAGGGTGGTTGATGGTGTTGCTTGTAGATTGTCCGTCATTTTCCTTGTGATTGTTTCTATACCATTTTTTTGATATGGGATCCTGCCTCATTAATGGACGCGTTTCCGATCCAGAGATTGTGTGTTTTGTGTTTATTTGTCTCTTGGTTAATTCTAATCTATTTGTAACTTTTGGTACCCCGCTTTTCACAACATCTGCATATGTTGGCATCTCTTTATCGGGTAATGTTTCACAGTCTTTAGCAGATGTTTTCACGATGTTGTTTTGGAGGGTCGTTACGTCACTAAAATGTTGATATTTCTTTTCAGATCTTCGCGTGTCCTCGGGACACGTGTTTTCATTTAATTACGACGAGCTTTTTGTAATCTTCCCATTTGCACTTTTACATTTTGGTGTGTTCATTTTAGTGTCATATATCGCATTTGCAATGTCGTTTTTCACTCTAAATTCGTTATTACGTATGATGGTATATACATGTTGTCTTAGATTCGACATCTATTTGTCGAAAAAGTCTTCCCCTATATTCAATCAATGCTCCATGTGCACGATACTCATGTACTTTGTTAATTGTACTTCTAAAATTACCTTTGTTTTAATAGTTCGGCCAGTTTTGAGATGGGTGGTTTCAATTTTCCAGCCAATACTAATTCGGATATTGTTCAATCACTCCCAAGGATATACTTCCTGCTTTTTAAATTTTCCTTTGGCGTTGTCTGTGATATGCAAGATCTATATTCTAAGATCCCCTGTCAAAATTCTATTCTATTAAGTTTGTTTTCACGTTTAGGGCAAACCCATTCTTTTATCTGGGGACTATACGCCGCTGAACATGGAATGGTATTAACATGAAAATACCGCATTGAAGGTTCCATGTTCACCGCCATATGCACACCATCGTTTGGGATGGTCAAAATTGTACTGTTTATTGGTGAAAATATTGAGTTACGCTCAACCCGGTGCTGGGCGGCGTGGGCAGTAGTATGCATTTCTATTACTGCCCATGAACAGGCTCAATCAAACCGAGACTGCAATATTTTCATATTTGTCGTGGTCGAGGGTCTTCAAAGTTCCCTTTTTATCTGTTTCATCAACAATTTTACTGGACATTTATCACTACAGACTTTTCAGATGTAGACAAAGGATATACACACAAATAACAATAATCTTTCCAATGCGTGTATGGATTTCTGTTATATCAAAACTATATTAAACATTAAATTTTGTTATTGTCATTTGCTAGTACATGATTCGGTATTTTCTAACCAATTGTAAGCATTACAAACACAACTGGTACTAAAACATAATATTTCAATTGTAGAATAAAGGAGAAGAAGACGATGTTCAATAACTTTATGTGCAGTCAGTTCGGGACTAATCTATTTCACTCAGTAATTCCATACAGTGGTTTTTAAGTGAATGTCTCTTGAGATTCACAAAGCACGTGTCTTGTCAATTATCCCTTGATAAAGTAAAGTTCTCCTACGGTATGTTGTATTTTTCTTGGAAATTTTATTTTTCCCTGGTTCAAGAAACGCTCTCTGAATTCATGCATTTAAGATTGGATTTAGTTCACAATCATTTTAGTTTACATTAGTTTGTTTGTGTGGAAAAAAGGAAAAGTATAATCTAAAATGTTCATTTTAAAGCTACTATAATTTTGTTGTTTTTTTCTCACACAAATCATTTGAAGCAAACAGTTTCTTTTTTATATTAAATCCAGAACAATCGTAAGTACCTTTTTGAATCACCACTTTTTTAATCTCCCTTTTACCGATGGAAACTATTTAAACATCATCACCGCACATGATTCTCAGTCAGACGAGCTAGAGTTTGAGTTAGATTTCGACCTTAGCATAAGTTATTCTAGGGAATGTAATGCAAACAAGTTAATTGCATTTGCCCAAAAATGTGACTTGAAAAAAGTAGAGTCCGGATCAAAACACTTTGTGTACAAAGTGTATGATAACCAAACACGAATCACGACTATTTCACGTTCTGTTAAACAGAATGTCCTATGCTTGAAAATTATTAACAGTTTAAGTAATCGCTGCACGTCCAATGACCTTTGAGAATTTGTATTTTGTTTTGGACTTCAGCTTTGCTGCACGTATCCGGATGTATCATATGTAAATGGTACATTTTTATACGAGTACAGAAAAAAAATATATTAAAAGTACAAAATTTTTAACAGATCAACATATAAAATTCTCAAAGAATGTGAAAAGTTTTACTCATCCCTTTTACAAGAAAAAAATATTTTTTCATTAGACACATTTAATGATTTTGTAAGTGGTTTAACAGCCCCAAAACTTTCAGATGATATCTCAAATATGCTGGAAGGTCATATCACAATATCTGAGGCAAGTAAAGTTCTATTTAACATGAAAAATAATAAAAGCCCTGGTACATCTGGTTTCGGTGCAGAATTTTTTAAAGTCTTTTGGTGTAAATTAGGTGTTTTTGTTGTAAGAGCTCTAAATCATACATATTCTTCAGGACATTTATCACCAACTCAGTCTCAGGGTGTAATCACATGTATTCCAAAAGAAAACAAATCAAGACTATTTTTGAAGAATTGGAGACCCATTACCTTACTAAATACAGTTTATAAAATAGGTTCAGGTAGTATATCAAACAGAATAAAAAGTGTGCTTGACTACTTAATTAGTAAAGAACAAACTGGTTTTATACCAAATAGATATATGGGTGAAAACACAAGACTAATTTATGATATAATGCAATATACTGAAGAACATAACATACCTGGCCTACTTCTATTGATTGATTTTGAAAAAGCATTTGACTCTTTATCCTGGGACTTTATAATTTATAATTTTGGTCCTTTAAAACAAAAATGGTTTACAGTCTTACCAAGATGCCAAATCAGCAAGTTATTCAATGTGGTTATCTTTCAAAATTTGTAAAAATAAGCCGGGGCTGCCGACAAGGGCATCCGTTGTCCTTTTATATTATTATTTTCTGTGCTAAAATTTTATCACTGAAAATCAAAGAAAATAAACAGATAAAAGGAATAAATATAAATGGTTTTGAATTTAAAATATCACAATTTGCAGATGACACAACACTGATTCTTGATGGCTCAAAACAATCTCTAGATGAAACGTTATATTTTCTAACCAAATATGCATCATTGTCCGGGCTTAATTTAAATTATGACAAGATTAAAGTTGTATGGATAGGACAAAAAAGTACAGCAGTGATAGTATTAAAACAAAATGGAAACTTCTGTGGAATCAAAATTCATTTAGAATGTTAGGAGTTAACTTTCATGTAGATCTTTTGAAAATGGTTGAACTCAATTTTATAGAAAAAAAATAGAATAAGTAAAGAAAATAATTAGTTTTTGGAAAAGAAGAATATTGACACCAATAGGTAAAATTACAGTAATCAAAAGTCTCCTTCTTCCCATATTCAATCATTTATTTATTTTACTTCAAGTCCACGGTTATCTTTCGAGCTGATCAGAGGTTAAAAAGTATAACGAAGGTTTGTTTTTGTAAACAAATCGTATCTGGTCAGGCTGATCAATATTACATGGCAGTTTTTTACCTGTCTGTTTCGCCGAAGTCTAAAATTGCACTAGTTATTTATACAATACAGTTGGTTTAAATAACTTTTAATGTATAGTTTCCAGAATTACCACCGGATGATGCAAATTGGTTGAAGAACAAGCCCAATGGATGGCCAATGCTTATCTTAGAAGACCTTGTGGACTACCTAATACTCAAGAAAGCTTATGATGGGAAAGAAATGAGGGCATTTCGATCTCTATATGGAAAGAACTATGTGGACAGTAAATGGCTTGGTGATATTTATGATTGTAAGGTTGAGGAGCTGCATTTTTTCAAGGCATCAGTATCCCCAAGTCAGCCTGGTGTTGGAAGAGCCGACTACAAGTCTTGGGCTGTGGTGTCCGACTCCGGTATTGTAACAGGACACTGTACTTGTCCAGCAGGTGCTGGTCGGTCATGCAGTCACATTGCTGCAGTTCTATACGCAGTGATAATGGCATGGGAGTATGGCATTGCTGGTGAAAGATGTACCGACAAGGCGAGAGTTTGGGGAACAGGTGCTTCAAACGTTCTACAGTGTCATGAGGAGTTTGAAGAAATTGTAAAAGAAAATACAATTAAGAAAACAACTTGTAATGATAAAGTTAAAAAGCAAGAGCAATTTCTTACTCATAGTGATCTTAGTGAGTTTGTTTATAAATCCACAGTGAAGTCATTGTTGGAATGTAAGGGGTCAATGCTTAACAGAATTTTGACAGCTCCAGAGAAAAAACTGCATGAAAAGAGCCTCTTCAACATGGATGTCATGACATCTCCAATCCCCAGAGTCCTTTTCTGCCTGCATGTACACCGTGTAAAGAGTTCTTTGATAAGTTTGTTCAGATTGGAAAAAGAAACATTTCTATGCTCAAAGAAGCAACATCAGAACAGACCTCTACACTATGGTTGGACAGTCGAAAGCTTATAATTACTGCCAGTAAGATACATAGTGTACCAAAGACAGCTCGTGCCAACCCAGATAAATACGTTACAAATCACATATATAACCGTTTTAAGGGATCCGTTGCCACAAAGCATGGGAATAAATATGAACCAATTGCACGGAAGTGGTTTGAAGACACAAGTGGACTGTCAGTAACAAAATCTGGCATTGTTGTCAGATCTGATGAGCAGTATCTGGCTGCAAGTCCAGACGGTGTCATAGATGAGAACACCATACTTGAAATAAAGTGTCCAACAAAATCTCTTCAATCTCTGTTGAACTCTGGCAAATATGATGTGTGTTTAAAGGAGAACGGAGAGGCCTATTTAAACCAAAAGGGGAAAAATGGATACTACTCACAGGTGCAAATGACCATGTATTGTACCAAATGCAAATTTGTGGTATGGACTGAAGCCGATCAACTGGTGGTAGATGTGCCGTTTGATCAGCACTTTATGGACAGTATCTTGCCACGTGTCAGGGCCATTTACTTTAAGCATTTACTCGTCCGACTGGCAGATGAGCATCATTTCAGCCGATTAGAGCTGGCACCAGCCTACAGGGAACTTTGTGAATAAGTTTCTAATATCTAGTATAGTGTAGATCCAGGTCAAATGGCATGAATGTAATAAATAAGAAAAGATTGTTGTTTCAAATGTGTATTGTTGATAATTGATGTTACACTAGTGAGGTAGTGAAATAAATTTAACAACTTTATCCAGATTTTATATTATTTGTTCTTCGACAATATTACGTTACATAAATAATACATCATGAACATTCACATCAGGATTGAAATGAAAGTTAAAATATCTTGTTTAATCTCTCCAGGATTTAATCGCATGTGAAAACAGTGTAGATCTAGATCACTCAGCACATCCATGCTGCCTGATCAGGATCTACACTGTTAACTTATTGATCAGATATAACTTAATGAATCAAAAAGTGAAGAGTGCAGATCATGATCAGACAACATGGGTGAAGTAGCTGATATTTATTAACTGATTACTTAAACTTCTTTTATACATCAAATAAAATAGTTGTAACAAATGCTTTCATTTCATGTAAAAACGTTTGAGTAATGGGTTGTTGTGTTCCAAGAGAAGTGGATTTCTTGTACTTCATTCATTTTCATCACAATCGTCCTTAATCAATGGGTCTCTAAGATTGCATAATGCTGACACCACCAGTAACGTCTTGTTACCTTTTTTAAAGGATTTGTTTGACATTTTCATATTAAGTATTCGATAAGACCTAATGCGCATAATGGCCCGCTCGACATGAATTCTGTCTGAATCAATCCTTCTGGTATCTGTAACTTCCTGTTCTGAGAGCTGATCTCTCCCTTTCATGAAAGCTGGTATATTGAGCTTTACACGACGAAAACAAAGTTCTTCACTGATGGTGAAACCACGGTCTGCCATGACCTCATCTCCTGGTCAAGAAACCCACTACTCTTGGTAATAAACACATTACTAGCCATAAAGTTTTGAAATAAACATAATAAATCCATTAGGAGCAATAGCCACTAAAAACTTTGCTGTGTTATTGTACTCCATGTCTGAGCACGCGCCTTTAATTTAAATGGACGTTGAATGAAAATTTCCGAACAATCGATGATGCAAGTTGTTTTTGGGAATGAGTCCTTAAAAGATGAAGGCATTGTTCTCTGAATTGTTTCTCGTGGAAGCCATATTACGCAGCTTGACAAATGTTCAGCCATAATGTCAAGCCATAAATTGAACATGTCACTCATAAGTTGTGCTGAGACATTTAATCTCCTGGCAAGATCCTGGTATGTTAGTCCAAGCCTTAGCCTAACAAGTACTGCAAATATTTGGTCAGCAACTTTCAGTTTCAATGGTAACTTAGACCCATGAGGAGACAGTGTTGCAATTAAGGTGAGAATTACTGTCAAGTTAAGTCCTGTATAAAACCGGGAATCAGAGTCTGTGGTGACATTTTCTGCACTAAATTCTGAAACAGAATGCTGATTACTGGCATTTCTGGTTCTTTTTGTGTAACCATAAGTATGGTCAAGTTCCACTATGTCAATAGTTTGTGTAGAGGAATCAACCGTGGTAGAAGGGTTTTTGCATTGATCTGGAAACATTGTGCAACATGTTGATTCACATTCATCAGTGTGTTGATGGGCGTCACAAACATCAAGTTTTTTGGCTGTAAACATGTTTGACTCGGAGTCTACACACTCGTTGCTACTTAATTCAACTTCAGATGACGATGTGGAACATGCTGGTTTTTTGTCGGTAGAAAAATTAAGTGATTTCCGAATAAGAGGCATTCGTCCTGGAGTAGCTGCTGCAACGGCATATCCCATGTGAAGTACAGGTATCGGATTCTCTTTGGTTGGTTTACCATCCATGAAGTGTGTTGCGCAAACCTGTGGAATATAAATTACACCATTTTAACAACTTTTCCAAGCAAGTAAAAATAACAATAGCAAACCAGGATGATCAACTGTGTTTAAAGGTCCTGAGATAGATCTCTTCTCAGGTTTACCAGGCCTCGGCTGGTTTATGCAACACGCCCCCCCCCCCCCCAGGACTCCTGTTTAACAGCTTAAATTGTACCGATTCTCCCCAGCATATGCATCAGCAGAAATCTATTGTCATTCTATCAAAGATCCCTAAAGGTGAAATAAAAAAATAATGCATATAAACTGATGTAGTGTCAAGTTATTTTCTTTTTTATTAATGGTGAATTATCACTTACCAATGGTTTTGAGGAAGGATTGAAGTCTTTTCTGTTTATTGACTTAAGCCACAATCGACGATTTTCCTCATTGGCTGGTATACCGTGAAATTTATAAGGCGGAAGACAAGCACAATCTTTGTGATCAATTTCGTGTTCCAAACACTTGAAAATTTCCAATCGTGTAACTTTTTTGACTGTTTTTGCATCCAATTACGACGCATTGCTTTCCACCACTTCGTTGATACGGCATTCTTACAGTCCAATACTTATATCACAGCAATTAAATGTCAATAAAACGTACACAGTAGATCAATATCGAAAAAACAATCAGCAATTCCTGGTTTGTTATTGAAATTGTCTTCAGTACCGTAATGGCAAAATCGGAGAGTACTCAAGGGAAGTAATCCGGGCGTTATCGATTTTTGGGATTGTCTATTATACTAGACTCTCTGGTAGTACAAATGGGACTTTCTCGTAGTGCAAATGGTTCCTTCTCTGTTAGGGAACTTGCAAAAAGAGTAGCATTAGTTCTAGGTTTTAGCAAGTATTTTGTGTATCGGAAAACTAGGTAAAAAGTAGTTCCGGACCTGCCTAATAAAGCTTGGGTGCCGTATAAACGTCAAATTTATTAGGCAGGCTGATTTTCGCGAAATAAATGGGTAGTGGTAGGATAAATTGCAATATGCATGACAGATGACTTTTGTTATACTTACAAAATGAATGTTTCAACATTATTTAACATACATATATCAATAGACAGGCTAATCTGTGCTTTAAACATGTACCACTTACAAATGAAAACTACCTCTGAATAAAGGCCAGTTCTTTTCCACTGACAACTTGAACAAATACTAAATCTAGGGCTTGAACAAATTTACCTGTGAACAAGGACAACCTGCTTTCAACGACCTCTTTAATTTGTATGAAATTGGTCTTTAAAGACAGGTTTGACTTTAATCAATGGTATTCAATCTCAACTGCAAATTGAATGCATTGTAAAACAAACTTAATGGCTATTATGAGAAAGGGTTTGTTGATGTTCTTATCAAGTGTGAATTTTGATCGTCTACCAATCATTGTTTGAAATTTAGTTGGATTCTGAGTTTTATTCATAGATAACGCTGGTACCAAACTTTTGTTCAATTTTATGGTAAAATAATTGCCTTTCCTCTTCTAGTTTAGTGCATTCCGTGGTACAGTGTTTAAGAATTTCATTTCCAATAATGTAGCATAATTTGCATTTTTTTAAATTTTGGCTTTGGCGCTGTCTGTGATATGCAGGAATTATATTCTCAGATCCCCTGTCAAAAAATTCTATTCTGTTAAGTTCCACCCATTGTTTTCTCGTTTAGGGCAAACCCATTCTTTTATCTGGGGACCATACGCCGCTAAACATGGAATGGTATTAATCTGAAAATACCGCATTGAAGGTTCCATGTTCACCGCCATATGCATTCCATCGCTTGGGATGGATCCAAATTGTACTGTTTTTTGGTGTAAATATTGAGTTGCGCTCAACCCGGGGCTAGGCGGCGTGGGCCGTAATATGCATTTCCATTACTGCCCATGAACAGGCTCAATCAAACCGAGCCTGCAATATTTTCATATAGGTCATGTTCGTCGGCTTTCAAAGTTCCCTTTTCATCTATAATTTCAATATCACAGTAGCGTTGTTTGTGCAGTGTGGCGGCTGTAAAAAGTCTCCCCGTACATTCAATCAGTTGTTATCAGTTACGTCCTTTGAAGGTCGTTGAACACGATACCTATGTACTTAGTCAAAAGTACTTCTAAAATTGCCTTTGTTTAAATATTTCGGCCAGTTTATAGATGGGTGTTTTCAATATCCCAACCTATACAGATTCGGATATTGTGCAATCACCCCTAGGATATACTTCCTGCATTTTAAATTTTGCCTATGGCGTTGTCTGTGATATGCAGGATTTATATTCTCAGATCCCCTGTCAAAATTCTATTGTGTTTAGTTACGCCTATTGCTTTCTCGTTAAGGGCAAACCCATTCTTTTATCTGGGGACCATACGCCGCTAAACATGGAATGGTATTAATCTGAAAATACCGCATTGAAGGTTTCATGTTCACTGCCATATGCATTACATCGTTTGGGATGGATCCAAATTGTACTGTTTATTGGTGTAAATATTGAGTTGCGCTCAACCCGGGGCTAGGCGGCGTGGGCAGTAATATGCATTTCCATTACTGCCCATGAACAAGCTCAATCAAACAGAGCCTGCAATATTTTCATATAGGTCATGTTCGTCGGCTTTCAAAGTTCCCTTTTCATCTATTTGAACCTTTTTAATTATGTTTACCCAAATTTTACTTATTATAAAAGCATCTGAAAGACTTTCGAAATCAATGGCACTTTCCCACAGAATAGCCTTTTCGATATTTGTATGTAAAAAACGAAATCTCGAGAAATCATTGTCAGATGACATTCTGTTCCTCCAGTTTTCTGTATATATTTCTAAGACTCTAGAGTAACAAATTTTTTTCCACGATTGTTTGTTCTCAAAATGGCCTGAGTAGATGTAGTCGATAAGAAATGTCGTTAAATTATGTTTATTAGAATGTTTACGATATCAGGAATAAAAACTTTTTGTTTGTTATGTGTGGACCAGACAAACTGGGACAACCTTACGTTAGAAATACGTTTAGTGAGGCAAGTATAGGTCATATTACATATCCTCGCTAAGAAACATAGATTTCTAAGTTCTATTTGGGATGCAATATCTTTCCATCCCAGCATACTTAGACACATATCGGTTCGTGTTCGGGTTTTCAAATGTTGAACATTCTTTGCCGCTAACCGCAAAAACCTTTCTAATTATCAATTTCGTTTTTAGTTAAGTTCGACCACAGTTCGCAGCCAAAAAAGGAGTGTAGGGATACAAACTTCATTAATATGAGATGGTGATACAAAAGGGTTAATATACTTTGAACTTATGTGCATTGACATCAGAGAAATGGGGCATTATTTACCTTATTATTGTCGTTTAGCTTATTGTTTTGTTTCGTTTACATATTCTATTTTATCCTGTCCGAGAGTAAATGTAAATTTTGATTTATTTTGTTGTTTTAATTTGTTTCCAAAAATCAGGACTCCATTTTTGGACGGATTAATTAAATAACGATATCTCTGAGTATGTGAGAAAGTAATATTTAACATTGATTGCAAGTTCGCTGGAGAGACGGCGGATATGGCGACGTCGTCCGCTAGAATAGTGATACCGGTTACAAGTCCCGCTATAAATGTTCCTAGTCTGCTGTTTTCAAGTTCGGTTAATAGTTCATCGATAAACAATTTATATATCCAAGTTGATAGGATCTCTCCCTGACGGATACCCTGTAGAATCGAGAAGAATCGTGACTGAATACCGTTTGCAACAACACAGCTTTTCATTTCGCTGTGTGCGTCTACAATTAAAGTCCATAACTTTCCTGTTACGCCTAATTTATTAAGTTCAAGGAATACAGCCTCAAGCCAGACGGTATCGAAGGCTTGGCGTGTGTCAAGTGTACACATGTAGACCCTACTACCCAGCTCTCTTTGGTGATATATTGTTCCTTGTAAATTGAAAGAAGCAGTCAGTATTCTTTTGATAGGCGTTTTGTTGACTATTTGGGAATGGTATTTTATTATCGATTATCCATGTATTTAAACTTTTATGTAAAATCTTTTCAAAAAGTTTGTAAATTACAGGTAATAATGTTATTGGTCTGTAGTTTTTCGGACCGGATCTCGATTTTCCATTATTTTTGTAGACTGGAATTTTTAAACCCATTTTACATTTCTGCGGCAGTTTGCCTTTGGCAATAATCATATTAAAGAGATTTGTTAGGGCGACTAATAGGTCATTACCGCCGTATTTAATGTGTTCATTATAAATATAGTCGAAAGATGCAGCTTTTCTCATTTTTATGTGTCTTAAGGTGTTCTTGCAGATCATACGTTGTTAACAAGGGGAGGAATTCCGGGGAGTTTTATAGTAAAGGGTTGATATTTCTCATTTTTTTAGTTGCATTTTCTACGTCTTTTTTAAATTGTACGTCAAACTTGTTGTCTTTAAGCGGCGTGTATAACTTTTGATAGAAATCTTCGAATGTTTGTGTTATTTCTATAGGGTCTCTCGTGATCCCTTTACTGCTTTCTATTTGAGTACATGTTAGAGTTTTTCGGCCTTTTTTCGTTTTTATCATATTCCAAAATAGTTTATTATCACACTCCGCAGCTTCGTTGAGCTGTTTCAGAAAATTGGTTTCGATATCCGATATGGCATTTGATTGTGTATTAATGAAATATCTTTTTGTGCGTTTGTATTGAATAAATGTATCATGTTGCAGTCCACGCGGACGCCCTTTATCTATCCACGCCCTTCTCGCGGCTCGTTGCTAAGTGTGTGCGTCTTTTACGTCTTTCGTCTAATAAGTGTTAGCATGTTTGTTGTATTTTGACATTGGTAATGATTCATTGCTGGCTTTAGTTATGATTTCGACTATTTCGTCATACATTGTATCAACGTCACTATTATCGATATATTTTAACCGCGACGTTAGACTGTTTTGATAGTTTTCGATATGTGTTTCGTTTAATTTATTCCAAGCGTAATTGTTCCGATTACTAAAAATATTGATCATTGTGATTGGAATTTTTATCACGGTTAAAACTGGAAGATGATCGGATACTTCAAAAATGCGATACAAGTTCTATGTCATAGGCGTGCATAATTATATGATCTAGCATTTATTCCATAGTTTTAAATGTGTAAGCCGGACCTTGGCGAAAATGCGAAAGGGCAAGTGAAAACATGTTGTTATCAGTTAGGAACTTTGTAAAGGTAGAGTCTCTATTGACCGCTGACTTGGTCTGATTTTGTAATATTTCTGCATTCATGTCCCCAAGAAGGATGACAATTCCAAAATCTGCGTAAGTATCAATGATTGCTTGGAGCGTAACCAAGTATTCAACATAAAGATCTAATGGATAATTAGCTGATGGTAAGTATACACAAAATGCGTAAATAATTACATTTTCTTTGCAAAATATTTCTATACCTGAAATTCTCTCATCCGAAATTTCTTCCAGTTTCTTTACAGAAAATTAGAGATCCTTTTTGTAAAGTATAGAGACACCACCTTTACCACATTTCAATGAACCAAACATGTCAACATTTTGATCACACAAAGTTAAGTCATTATAATTTTCATTAACTGTAGATAAAAACCCTTGTGAATGCTGAAACAGCTTGTGTTCTGTAATAAAGGCAAAATCAACGTCTTTTTCGTTTAATACATAACCTAATGATGCCGCGGATGACATAACACCTCTTACATTCCAAGTTAATAGTTTGAGTTCATTTTTGATAGGTACCTAATATTAGGTTTTGCTGTGTTACACGTGTGATGTATTATTCTATGTCAATATCTAAGTTTTCACCAACACCTATGTCACTGTAACTATTTTTCTGATATCTGGGTGGGTTCCATTAGTGTTTCGGCATCCAGTTTCTGCACCGCATAAAGCGTGGCCAGAAATATGAATCTTCCAGCATATAGTCTTCGCAGTGGGGAATTGTAAGTTTTGCAGCCAGGTCTCCAGAAAAGACTGAGATGAATTGGGTTTACTCCGCGGTCGGTGAGGTAGTCTTCGAATCCTTGCTTGGTGGAATCGGGATCAATATTTCCGGTGTAATAGCTTTTAACCCTACCTCTGTATTTTCCCTTAAATATTTTCTTGTCGTATTGTTTGTGCTGTTCTTGTGTGTTTTCTCGATTGGTGATTATTGTTTAAATATGTTGTTTTGGTGTCTTTGTTTTGGGGTTTTCTAGCTGTCTTGTCTCCTTTACGATAGGGTGGTTGATGGTGTTGCTTGTAGATTGTCCGTCATTTTCCTTGTGATTGTTTCTATACCATTTTTTTGATATGGGATCCTGCCTCATTAATGGACGCGTTTCCGATCCAGAGATTGTGTGTTTTGTGTTTATTTGTCTCTTGGTTAATTCTAATTTATTTGTAACTTTTGGTACCCCGCTTTTCACAACATCTGCATATGTTGGCATCTCTTTATCGGGTAATGTATCACAGTCTTTAGCAGATGTTTTCACGATGTTGTTTTGGAGGGTCGTTACGTCACTAAAATGTTGATATTTCTTTTCAGATCTTCGCGTGTCCTCGGGACACGTGTTTTCATTTAATTACGACGAGCTTTTTGTAATCTTCCCATTTGCACTTTTACATTTTGGTGTGTTCATTTTAGTGTCATATATTGCATTTGCAATGTCGTTTTTCACTCTAAATTCGTTATTACGTATGATGGTATATACATGTTGTCTTAGATTCGACATCTATTTGTCGAAAAAGTCTTCCCCTATATTCAATCAATGCTCCATGTGCACGATACTCATGTACTTTGTTAATTGTACTTCTAAAATTACCTTTGTTTTAATAGTTCGGCCAGTTTTGAGATGGGTGGTTTCAATTTTCCAGCCAATACTAATTCGGATATTGTTCAATCACTCCCAAGGATATACTTCCTGCTTTTTAAATTTTCCTTTGGCGTTGTCTGTGATATGCAAGATCTATATTCTAAGATCCCCTGTCAAAATTCTATTCTATTAAGTTTGTTTTCACGTTTAGGGCAAACCCATTCTTTTATCTGGGGACTATACGCCGCTGAACATGGAATGGTATTAACATGAAAATACCGCATTGAAGGTTCCATGTTCACCGCCATATGCACACCATCGTTTGGGATGGTCAAAATTGTACTGTTTATTGGTGTAAATATTGAGTTACGCTCAACCCGGTGCTGGGCGGCGTGGGCAGTAGTATGCATTTCTATTACTGCCCATGAACAGGCCCAATCAAACCGAGACTGCAATATTTTCATATTTGTCGTGGTCGAGGGCCTTCAAAGTTCCCTTTTTATCTGTTTCATCAACAATTTTACTGGACATTTATCACTACAGACTTTTCAGATGTAGACAAAGGATATACACACAAATAACAATAATCTTTCCAATGCGTGTATGGATTTCTGTTATATCAAACTATATTAAACATTAAATTTTGTTATTGTCATTTGCTAGTACATGATTCGGTATTTTCTAACCAATTGTAAGCATTACAAACACAACTGGTACTAAAACATAATATTTCAATTGTAGAATAAAGGAGAAGAAGACGATGTTCAATAACTTTATGTGCAGTCAGTTCGGGACTGATCTATTTCAGTAATTCCATACAGTGGTTTTTAAGTGAATGTCTCTTGAGATTCACAAAGCACGTGTCTTGTCAATTATCCCTTGATGAAGTAAAGTTCTCCTACGGTATGTTGTATTTTTCTTGGAAATTTTATTTTTCCCTGGTTCAAGAAACGCTCTCTGAATTCATGCATTTAAGATTGGATTTAGTTCACAATCATTTTAGTTTACATTAGTTTGTTTGTGTGGAAAAAAGGAAAAGTATAATCTAAAATGTTCACTTTAAAGCTACTATAATTTTGTTGTTTTTTTCTCACACAAATCATTTGAAGCAAACAGTTTCTTTTTGTATATTAAATCCAGAACAATCGTAAGTACCTTTTTGAAACACCACTTTTTTAATCTCCCTTTTACCGATGGAAACTATTTAAACATCATCACCGCACATGATTCTCAGTCAGACGAGCTAGAGTTTGAGTTAGATTTCGACCTTAGCATAAGTTATTCTAGGGAATGTAATGCAAACAAGTTAATTGCATTTGCCCAAAAATGTGACTTGAAAAAAGTAGAGTCCGGATCAAAACACTTTGTGTACAAAGTGTATGATAACCAAACACGAATCACGACTATTTCACGTTCTGTTAAACAGAATGTCCTATGCTTGAAAATTATTAACAGTTTAAGTAATCGCTGCACGTCCAATGACCTTTGAGAATTTGTATTTTGTTTTGGACTTCAGCTTTGCTGCACGTATCCGGATGTATCATATGTAAATGGTACATTTTTATACGAGTACAGAAAAAAAATATATTAAAAGTACAAAATTTTTTGTCGTTGATTTTTTATGCTCCATTCCGATGTCAATACGCGTATCATTTCATTACTGACAGATGATGACTGTTTGAAGCTGTACACACACGTTTGACAAGACGTTTTGTTATGCTGTTGCCTTATGTTATTTACCACTCAAAGTTTGCTAAGCACCAAAAATTATTTGTACATATCTTTGCAGTAAGCAATTTACTGGTTTTATTTCTTGTTTTTGTAATGTGTTTTTGTGCTTTATTTAGAATTCGAATTGGGTGATGTTAAAAATAGGTATTTAGATATTTGAAGAAAATACTGCCTAAAAATAACTATCCATATCTGAATCCGATAAATTCTTTCGAACATTCGCATTAGCCATATTTCAGTCATAAACGTTTAGTATTTCAAGTGAAACTTAAGACTGTGGCATTTCCTACAATGTTGGGTACATTTGTGCAGAGTAAACATTACTGAAATACAGGGTTACCAACTTTGCCCGACTGTTATTCAAAGTTATGTGTTCTCTAGGGTCCTTTGCGATACATCATTTAACTATTCATAGTGCAGACTTCACAATAATGTGAGGTTAACATTGTACTTAGTAAACTTTGAGTAGAATATCATCCCCTGAATATTCCAAGAGTACAGTTAAACGTGTTATAACCACTATCGGGAGCTTCGCCAGGTGGTCCGGTGTTCAACATAGTAGAAGATCAAATATAAAATTGTCTTAAAAGCAAAAAGAAAATTTTGAAAATTCCGTAAAAAATATCACCGATACATTGTGGATACGGATGGAGAGAGCGATAGAGGTGGTGGTTTCCAACCTTGGGCCAATCGCTAACACGGGCTAAGTATTATAAGGGCTTCTTACACATTTACCCCCTCATTTAGAATTTATATGCAACGCGAAATATTTACTATCAATGTATAATGTATGTAGATTATACACTTAACAACTTTTCTAAGTATACACCTGCGTACTGGGGTATTACTGGCTTGATAATTGAATAATTGCTCCACAACTTTCAATAAAACATATTGAATAATAACTGGTATTGTGAATTTGTTTTCAGTGGGTGTCAGTATTCTAAATGATTGTGTGTAGTCATTTGTCTGTCATTTTGAAGAATGTTTTATTAATAAATCAGTTTGTATTACTTGTATGTTTTATTGAAAGTTTTAGAGCAATAGCTCAATTATCAAGCCAATAATGACCTAGTACGCAGGTGTATACTTAGAAAAGTTGTTAAGTGTGTACTCTATAATGTTGGAAGCAGTCAAACTTATGTATCTTTTCAAATTACAATGTTGTCATGTTATAATGCTCGGCGCCATTGATCACAGAGTTAGGAAATAATTAAGCTATACCTGGGCTTACTCGTTAGTAAGCTCGAATACTACAGGCAGTAAATTATTAAAGGTAAACGTTGAACATGTTTGCGATTGAAACAGCTATTTAGAAAGAATTCCTCTTCATGAAGGTTGTCGATATTTAAAAATCAAAACCCTATTAAACGACATACAAGTCCTATGTTTAAACGTCACAGCCTTCGAAACCAAATAGAGACTCAACTATTTACCGTTCTTAGCTTGTGCTCATTATCTCTCAATCATTATGCATTTGAGAACACTAAAACATTTATTTGATAGCAAACATACTTTTATTGATTCTCAATCGTTAAAATAGCTTATTACAAAGTAATTTATTTTTAAAGCTAAAAGTACATTTATAAACATCTTCGAAAGATATTTCATGTTAGGTCACGGGAAATTGTGTCTTCAGATGCTGCCGTCAATCTTTGAAATTTGAGCAGACGACCTAACTAATTTTGCATTTTTCGTTGAAAGTAACTTATAATGAACTCTATTTGTAGAAGAAACAAAATTTAAAAACATTTTGGCAAGCTTTATATTGCGACCGCCTTCTATAACAGAAATGCATCCATTGAAAAATTGCGAACTTTCTGACAGTGGTTCAAAGATGGTGATTTTTCAGGACTTATACATACAGCGTATATTAGATACGGTTGTTTTCCAACTATAGAGCTCCAGCCACTTACATGTAGCTTATCGGGGTCAAGGCGGACTCTAGCCAACGTAAGATAAAACATCCAACATGAATTTGACCAAATATGTAATACTAAGGGGTTAATAACCGTTGTTCAAGGGCCGGGAGGTGATATCGGCCCGGAAGAGCAATATTGGCCCGAGAGTTCTAGCTCGAGGGCCTATGTTGCTCGGCCGGGCCGATATCACCTCCCGGCCCTTGAACACCGGTTTAAAACCATTTTATTACATGTGCCGGGCTGATATCAATGTCTGCCATTTTCATGCTCGGTAAGTCATAAATTAACTGAGCACTCGTCTATTTTTAATTAACTACGTCACGATGAATGCTTTCACCAAGTATCCTCCATGAACCTTCATTCGCGGTAGTAAGATTTGTGACAAATACAGAACAATAATTTAGAACGAATAAATTAAAAGCTCTCTAACCTCAATGAGTGCAATTAATTTCCTCCATAAATACGCAAAGTAAACTCAAAATCAACAAAACTTCTTTCCAAATACAACAAAATGCGTAGATCATGTTACACTGGCGGCCATTTGCAATTTGGAACCTTTGACTAAACATGGGAACTTCCCATACTAAAATTTTCTGGGTCACTTCTGCCATTAACTCAGTCTCTCAGGGTATTTTCAGGTACCCTGTATATTCTGGAAGCTCTGAGTAGCTGAAAAACCATCTTCCTTCACACATCTATATGCATTTGTCAAACCCCTTAGGGAACACAAGATGTATTTCTGTGAAACAGCCCAGGGATTTGCCTAAAAATGACAAAAATTGATAAAAATTTGTTAAGCACTAGGGGTACGAAAAACATACAATTATATAGTTGGCCTTAAAGCTGCGTCATAGCGGCCATGCGACTTCCATTCATAAAATGTGAAGAAAGCAGACGGATGTTTTTGGAGCTGAAATTTTTGTTTCCAAGAAAATAATTTTATCAGATTCTATGGATATGATTTGGGAATAGTAAATACATGTGTATTATGTAAGTATGTAATAAAAGTCTTTAAATTTACCTGTTTAAATCGCATTTTCTAAACTTTGAAAGATTTTACGCTTGAGTAAACACTGTAGTGAATTATTACATCACTCGTTCCCGCACACCTGCAAATCTCGCGAGATTGTTCAGGAAAACAAAACTACCTCGAATGAAGGTTGCCCGGACGATACTACGTCATTTAGAGTTTTGTGACGTAATTAAAGATTGTTTACATTTTCAAACTGTAACAGAGCAAGTTGCTGTCAGTTGATTTTTTAGTTTTATTTTGTTTTAAGTGATTATGTCTTCGAACGATTTGATAAAATTATGCTGATATGGGATTGTGAAAATGTGAATACTGGAAGTGTTTTACAGCGGTATGGGTATGTAGAGGCTGTTATTTGTGAGTGTTTCATTCTCATAACGCTGCTGCGAGCTTCAATTCAACAAAAACATAATGTAGGCATATCTTGTTTCAAAGAATAATAGACTTAAAGGAAATATGAAGGAACATGGTTCTGGAAATACAGTGATTTTTGTTCTTGGTTGTCCCTAGGTATGTACAATTTCTCCATGTTTCTCTTGTCATTGTTATCGCTCTCAGAATATGTCTCATGTTAGCATGCATGTTCTTTCTTAAATATGCTACTTCTTGCATCTAGCTCCAAAAACTTGAATGTGACTCGATCGATTCAATCGTCGCCATCTTGAAATGTAAAAGTTAAATCCTGTATCAATGGTTACCACGTGCAAAAATTCGTGATACGGGATTTCTGCCCGCGATATCAGGTTTTCGGCCCGCGATATCAGGTTTTCGGCCCGCCCTTTATCATGCAAAGTACCCGGGCATTTTGGTCATTATTTGTTACTATTTATAGTAACACATGTAATAAACAGCTATAAAACAATATGAGACTTAGAAACAGAACGTCTTTTTGGTCGTCTCTATATTTTAATAATTATACTTTTTGTTTAAAAAAATATAATAAATTTAAGGATGCCACCACCGTTTGGCTTACGAATCAGTGTTCTGCAGCTGGTTAGTTCTGGGTAAATTTGCGCATCTCTGCATCATCTGCAACCCTGTCGTAAGTAATGATATATTCCGGATACACCCTGTAATCCCTGTACACTATAAATTCCCGGAATCTATACCTGGGTATATCTCCAACTGCCGAATCAAATGTAAACTTGTGATCCTGACAGGCATGTTTGTAGCACTTTCTACACGGTGGGGATTTCAAGTTCCCTGCGGGTTCGTCACTGATGTAAAGCTCGCCTAGACATACTCTACACAGAAACAGCTTTTTGTCTTTATTCCGGACTGGAAAACCTGGTTCATCTAACAAAAAGTGAAATATACATATCAGGAATGGCCAAATCCAGAAGACACAGCCTCCCTACACAACCAACAAGTAGAGAGGAAAAGGGAACATGGGTAATAGAATGATCAATTTCACAATGGACACCACAAACAATTAACAAAAAAAGAACTCGAGTGGTTACTGCTTGAAAAGGTCAGTGGCAAAATAATTTGCCACTAGGGGTTTACAACGAGGTTCTAGGGTGAACCAATGTCATACTTGCCTCCAACAGGCTCTGATATAAACAAACAAGGTTAAGTTATCTTGGTGAAATAGCTCGAACCCACCCATCAACTCGAAAATGTTGCATGCAAAAGTACACACACATATAGCTCTAATACACGTACAAGTTAATAGCGTTGTAGGTGGTTACACATTGACCTTGCTTAATCCCTAGGTAAAGATTTAAATAATTAATAATTAAATTACACAGTGGAATAGGTCTATAGAGGAAAGTTACGGAGGCAGAATTGATGAAACTAAATTAAACAAAATACTATTCAGTATCGAATTGTAAATGAATTAATATATATATATATAATAAGTTCAGTAAAAATTACAAATTATATAAATCAATTTCACATCCCTCCGCTTTGTTAAGCGCGTTGTGACTGACTAAATTGTCCGTTATCGTATGTATTCTCTAATCTTCAATTGTATGGATAATCCGGACATTTCCCTTTCTGCTAATCTCAGTCAAATCAAGACTGTAGTTTTTTAATATAAAAATTGCAAGGTATTACCTGTGTATTGGTCTGATTTTGTAGGATTTTCTGCTGTGTAAACTCCTTTTCCGAATAGAGCACGGCAAGCATAATATGTGCTAAGTCCTGTTCGAGTTATGGACTTGACAGTACGTGGTAGTGTACCGTGGAACAGGAAATGCTCGTTGATGTCGTGGTGTATATCCATTCCAAGAGGTGAGCTGGCAAGCTTTGGTAGACGATCAATAAGTTCGGTAGTTCTAACTTCTAATGAAGACAGCTCTTTTAAGTCGTTAAAACACTTGACTTTGTCTTCCTTTTCAACTAACTTTTGTCTTCTTTGGTCATACTGCAGGAACAATGGAATGTTCTCAACGCGTTGAACCTTGGTAATCTTAATAAACTTGTTGTTCCCTACTGCTGTTGCGTCTTTTCCTATTCCGACGTCCTTTGGTGACCATAGGTTGTATACGAGCAATTTGATGAAGTCGGCCTCTTTTGTTATCTTGACTTTTCTTATCTTTCCAGATTTTTTACTCCAGTAGGATGGTAGGATGCCATCAGGAACAGAACCTGCACACAATTATTTTTATAAACTTTTATATCATTTACAACAATGACAAGGCTCCTCTACTCTAAAATGTAAATGTTATTTTGAAAAATAAATGCCAATTATTATTGGTATCGGTGTACGTGTTTGGGTGTTCATATTACCTACTACCACGAACATGAATCCTTTCCTGGATCCAGTAATTCGACCGTCTGTTGTTTTAATATAATTATCTCCCATTAACTTAAATAACCAACGACCAAACCTTGGGACATAAAGGAAGAGCTCCAATTACCAGACTAGCGACATCGCTTAGCCAAGAGTGCCGTATATGGTAACAGAACGTGACATTCAATATTTCTCAATAGAGAAATGTTCAGGCAAAGCCTATATACTATAACTATTGACAAAGACCTTCCGAATGCTTCGACATTGACATACACACAGTTGTTACATATACATGTGAACCAGTAACATATACACATCTTTTAGCATCGTGCTACCTCCTTATTTATGTTTGGAGAAGTTAATGGGAGATCATTCAACTCAAACAACGGACTACCGAATTAAGGGATCCCCGAAAGGATTTATGTTGTTCGTGGATGTACGATGCATAGTAAGAAATAGCGAAGATATTTAGATATAGGTATAGGAAACACGTTAAGAACTTCAAGCAAGAAATATCAAAGAAAAAGTAAGCTTTAAAAGGGAATATATTTCAATTACAATGGATTTATATTCTATTCTCAGGTCTCCTGTAATAATAATAATAATAATATTGTGTTCATTTCCGCCCTTTCTTTTCTTTTAGGGAAAACCCAATAGTATCTGGAAGCATAACGCCCCTGAACATGGAATAGTATTAATCTGAAAAAACCGCATTGAACGTTCTATATTTACTGCCATATGCAAATCATCGACATTGTGAAATTTACCGGTGTATCTATTGAGTTGCGCTCAACCCGGGGATTACGCGGCTTGAAGTGGAGAGTAATATCCGTTACAACAATCGCCCATGAACATCGCTTTAAAATCGAGCCTGCAATATTTTCATACTTGTCATTCTCTCTTCAAACAATATTCAAAATATTTCAAAGATTTTGCAGAAGTGTAGCATGCAGAATATTAGAAAATACTATACAATAAATTTATTATTTAAATTAGGACAGTCAAGTCTTACACGACCAGATAGTTTTTGCGGTTTTGTTGATCATTCAAGCAATGCCCAACATTGAAATAAGCATATCGCGAAAAAACATTGAATTTCTTACACTATTGCAGTTTTGATATTTTGTATATAGCTGAACATTGGTAGAATATTGGTAACTGCACTGTGCCTAAAAGCGTTACATGTATTTATTTGACCCTTTTAGTAAGTGTGTCTTTACACACATTACATATACATATTAATTATCGTTTTACAAATACATCACTTCGTATTATACAATATAATATAATCAACCAACTTTCAATCTGTTTTTCTTATTGTTAAATCTCTATATAAAAACTTAAAACATGAGATTTATACTTTTGTAAGTGACTTGAAGGCTAGTGTAAACATCAAGCTAATATGCATAATGTTTAAGCGAGTTATGAAGCGATTCCTTATATGCATATATTACTTTTTTATAATCACAGTTGTTTTGTCTGTGCTGTGTGGCGGCCGTAAAACTTCTCACCGTACTTTCAATCAATACTGTTATCGTTTCATCTCTCGGGGATTGTCACAACCCTTCCCACTCAACGAATACTCTTATACATACTTATTACAAACATGATCTCTCTCTCTCTCTCTCTCTCTCCCTCCATCTCTCTCTCTCTTTCTCTCTCTCTCTCTCTCTCACTCTCTCTCTCTCTCTCTTCCTCTCTTCTTTTTCTCTGCGTGGGGAGGCTGTGTTTTGTGAGTGTAGCGATTCCTGTTATGCATATATTGCTTTTTTATAATCACAGTAGTTTTGTCTGTGCTGTGTTGCGGCAGTTAAACGCCCCCCCCCCCCCCCACCGTAGTTTAAATCAATACTGTTATCGTTTCATCCCTATTTTACAGTCATTTTTCAAAACCCTCCCCACTCACCCAAATACTCTTATACATTCTTATAACAAACATGCTCTCTCTCTCTCTCTCTCTCTCTCTCTCTCTCTCTCTCTCCCTCTCTCTCTCTCTCTCTCTCTCTTCTTCTTCTTCTTCTTCTTCTTCTTCTTCGCTGCGTGTTTGTGTTTTGTGAGTGTGGCGATGCGTGATATGCATATATGCTTTTTTCACAACGCAGTATCATTAATATGATAGTAAAACATTTAAGGTTATATGTTGGTGTAAGAGTAAAACTTAAATAGAACTAAATCAATCTTGCCTATAGTATACGGAGCAGGCATCGATGGGGTCTTCGGCCGATTTGGATCCACTTGTGCTGACGAGGGCCCAGAATTCAGCCGAATAGCCCTTTCTCTTATCACTTTGTCGTAGTATGGTTTTAAAACTTTGTAATAAATTACCACCAAAAAGAAACATAACGGCAAATGCAAGCCGAATATAAATGACGGAATGAGCACAGCCCTGTTATCTGTACTTGTCATTGTTACTGAAAATAAAACAGCAATACCATGATTATAAAGGTATAATATGTTTACTTTTTTATCTGAATATAAAACAAACAATATCAAAATACGAGGTTTGACAGCAGTGTATATTCTCATTTCTGTGTCATGACAAAATGTACTGACATCGTCTTGTTGTTGCTATTTTTATACAGAAGTAGCATTCTAGTACAATTCGTCGCTTTGACAAAAAGGAATAAATTAAGTTTCTTTCATCCACTTTTCCTCAAAATTTCGGAATACTTCTTTCTATAATTTTCATGACAATTAATAGGGAAAAATTTTGGTACTTTTTGGTTTTTATGCCTAGCCTGAAGTAAAAAAGTCCATCTAATGAGCCTCACTTTTCAAACATCATGCCAGTTTTCATTTGTTAAAAAATTCATGAAATCCGAAAGCATTTAAATTAAATAACACAATCTTAAAGGGCAAAATATAAAATTGTTCATGATCTTACTTAATTAATTATAAATACTTAATACCTTTCAGTTACTCTTCAAACTTAACTAAAATACCTTTGTTCTTATGTGCAAGTCTATAGCAGTCAAAATACACCGAAAGATTTAATAAGCACAGCAGGTCAATCAATATAGCCTCGGCAGAGTTGTGTGTTGAATATATTAATTTTCTAACGGATGAGATTTTATAAAAGCAACTTATGAAAGTGAAGAAATACAATAACGAGATGATTGTGAGTTGAATAAAAATATCAGTGGCCATATATCTTTATTCGAGTCCAAACACGTACAGTTTGTCTGCAAGTTCCTGGTAATCTTGTTATCCTTTGTGGAAAAATGTGTTAAAAGCAATAGTCTGAATTTTGTTTTTTTGTTTTAAAGTATGTAAGATGACTAACCAAAATATATTGACTTATTTAAATCTCCGCATGTGTTTACTTTTACACATTTAAACAAAAAATGAATTGCGGTCAATTCAATCAGTTTCGAATATTAATCGGGCGACATCTCTCAAAGTGTTTGTGATTGTCAGATTTGACAGCTGTTTACTGGTTTCGACATACGAATATATTTTCAAATGTTTTCTATCTTAAGAGTTTAAAATAATTCTGAAAATATTGTAAATAAATAAAATAACACAATTGCGCAATAAGTTAGTTATTATGATTATAAGTATTATCTAAAGCAATAAAGTCTTCATGACATCACAAGTTCCATGACCTAGCCTTTTGTTATTGCACTGAGTGCATCTGATACAACCTTAAAGTCATCTTTACATGGGGTAGATATGATATAATCACATGGTAGCACAACAGTTAATTTATTATAAAACAACATGTACTTACAGACTACTGGGTGCAAATGTTGAAACCACTCAGCGCAACTATGATTAAACTGTAGTAGACGTCGTTAAACTGTAGTAGACGTCGCAGCTCAGACAGTTTTTTGCAATCACTTGAGAACGAGGTCTCTATATCGCTTATGCAATATTCTTACCTAGAGCCGATCTGGCTAAAAAATATAATCCAACAGGTTAAGGACAACATTTTTATATTGGTAAATAAGACAGCATTGCAGAGATCATTTCTTCTGTTAACGTTGTGTTATTTTAGAGGCACCAAGCGTCAAACGATTGAAAGTATCACAGTCGCTTAACGTTCACCACCTAATAAACACCTTCGTTTGAAATGGTTCGAAATTGTGTTGTTATCGTGTTCGGTGGCTTTCAAAGTTTCCTTTTCAACTACTATTTACATAAATAACTTGCATATTTATATCGTGAGAATTAAGTCTGTTTCAAAAAAAGTTACATACTTTATGCATGCTTTAGGCATTGAGTTTTCACTTTTTAAAATCTGTCCTTTAACTTTAGCATATGATGCATTTAAATAAGCATACGATGCTTTAATTTAGCATATGATGCATTTAACTTAGCATACAATCATTTGTTTGAAATCAAATATGACCTTGATTAATTTAGCATATGATGCATTTGTTTGTAATCAAAAATGACCCTGATTAATTAAGCATACGATGCATTTGTTTGTAATCAAATATGACCATGATTTTCATGAAAAACTATATTAATGTTGTTTTTCTTCAACAGAAAAAATGCTTAAATGCAAAATGACAGATGTTCAAGTGTTATATTGTATTACCTTTATCAAAGATAAATCCGTAGAAAGGCACGTACATGTAGTAGCCCCACCAATTCTTGTAACTTAAATAAATGTAAAGATGACATCGTAAGAGAGAAAACAATGCTTACTTGTATCGTATCCACTCCCAAAAATTCACGGATGTCTGGTTATTAAGGAAGTTTTGTCTCACGGTATCCTGTCAGAAATGAGTCGTCAATAGTTCTTTACGTGAGCTTTAAAATCTATACTTCGAGTTTATAAATTATATATATGCGATCGTTTTTTCCAATAATCAATGACAAATTTTATGTTTAACTAACACCCCTTGTAACACAGCGGTTAAGTTACTCGGACTATTTTGGATCAAATCTACATCCCCTCTTCCGATTTATTTTTAACAAGAGAAGTACTTTTAGTGATTTTCATTATATCAAGAAAAATCCACGAGGAGCCTTTAACTTCAAAAATGACCATACACACGGATGAGTTCGACAAACTGGTATCTCCACAGAATATAAGGAATATTTAAACCGTTTATAAATGTCAGGACAAACCGATTAAGTTATGGATTGAACTCGAGTTACAATAATAGATGAAAAGTGTTTCAATATTTCACCGATTTACTATTATACCTCACCTTAATTTCAAGAAATCATAGCCAGTGCTAATTTGCAATATATACTTTTTTGAAAATTTTGCAAAATATGCATTTTCTTCTAACTTTTCAACATATTGGGCACATGACTCAATTAAAATATTTTTTAAAAATGTATCTGTATAAAAATATGCTTAATTCATGGTCAAAATTTGGTTAGGGTCGAGTAGTGTGCCTATACTGAACTTCTCTAAAATCTCTTTGAAAATGAACCAAAAATGTTGTGTTTTTTTTTAAATATTTTCCTTATTTAAAGCCCTTTAGATGGCTTGTTATCCAATTACTTTAACATCTGTCGATATAAAACTATAATTTATCTAAATGATATTGATTTTTGTATTCAATGGTATTAAAATTTGAAGTATGTAACTAATTTTAAAATTCCATTTTTATTAAACCGTTTCAAGTTTGTGCCAAGTTATTTCCTTAGTAAACCGATAAGTCTTTATTTTCATTATAGGGGGTTTGAAAACTTGATAACATGACATAGAAGAATGTCTCACATCTATTTTGTATTGTCAGTTCGTATTCACGGGTATTTTTATGACTGCTACTTGCCACTTCATACTAAGCAATGGCTTGCAAAGATGTTATAACAATCCGTGGAAGTTTGATCGGTCGTATAATATAATTAGTGATAATAATCATGAAAATAACACCGCAATTTTAATATACAAAACACATGATTATATTTGTTATTTTTATTCACAATTCCAAACAGCCTTTCCATTAATACAATAAACATAATGATAATTCGAGGTTTAAAGATAATTATGAGTTATCAAATTCAATTTTCGTTTGATCAAAATATTAAGTATTAAGACTACAAATGAATTTTCGACTCGATAACCAACTTCTTTCTCAAGGAAAAAAATATTTATCATTATAATGCAGCAAACATTCATGTTCAGTTAGTTGAACAATTACCTAATTCTGAAAGAAAAAGCGGGCATGAATCTATAATATTCTTGGTTTTTGAACCAAACGAAATATTTTTCTTCTTATGCCCCCGCCATGAAATGGCGGAATGGCGTATTGTGTTCACCCTGTCTGTGTATCGGTGTGCGTGTGTGCGTGCGTGTGTTGTGTTCGAAAATCATGTCCGCTCTGTAACTTTGTTATTTCTTATTGGATTTTAAAATAACTTGGTAAAAATGCTCACCATATCAAGACGGTGTGTCGCGTACAAAACCCATGCCTGTAGGTCCAAGGACAAGGTCACTTTTACTAAAAAAAGAATTTTTAATGCAAAACGTCGTCCGATCTGTTACTTTGCCATTTCTTGGATTTTAAAATAACTTGATTTAATGTTCACCATTTCAAGAGGGTGTGTCGCGTACAAGACCCATGCCTGTAGATTCAAGTTCAAGGCCACTGTTACTTAAAATAGAAATGCCTTGTCCCGGCTGTATCTTCGTTATGAATGGAGTGATTTCAAAATTACTTGACACAAATGTTCACCATGACAATGCAGTGTGTCATGTACAATACCCTTGTCGAAGGTCAAGTTCACTGTTATTGTAAAAAGAATTTTCTTGTCCGGGCTGTAAATTTGTTCTTTCTTATTAGATTTTGAAATAACTTGATTTAAATGTTCACCATATCAAGACGGTGTGTCGCGTACAATACCTATGCCTGTAGATCCAAGGCTAATGTCACTGTTACTAAAATAGAATTTTCATCTCTGGGTTATAACTTCGTCAAGAATGGAGTGTTTTCAAAATAACATGGCGCAAATATTCACCATGACAAGGCGGAGTGTCGGTCAAAGGTCTGTGACTGTAAATAAAATAGAAAGTCTTGTACGGGCTAAACTTTATTATAAATGAAAGAATTTAAAAATATCTTGGCACAAATGTTCACCATGACATGGCGGTGTGCCGCTTATAATATCCATGCCTGTAGGTCCAAAGTCAATGTCACTGTTACTTAAAATAGAATTTTCTTATTCGAGCTATAACTTCGTTAAGAACGGAAGAATTTCAAAATAACTTGCCACACATGTTCATCGTGACAAGGCAGTGTGTTGCATACAATACATATGCCTGTATGTGCAAGGTCAAGGACACTGTTACTTAAGATCTATTTTTTCTTGTCGTGGTATGAATAGAGGAATTTCAATATGTTGGCACAAATATTCACAAGACTGGGCGATGTGTCGCTACAATACCCATGCATGTAGGTACAAGTTCAAGGTCACTGTTTCTTAAAGTATAATCTTCTTGTTATAACTTCTTGATGAATGAAGGGATTTCAAAATAGTTTGTCACAAATGTTCAGCATGACAAGGCGGTGCGTCGCGTACATTATCCATGCCTGTAGGTACTTTACAAGTACATAATCTGTGTTGTTAGGCCACAAAAATAAAGGTATGCTGTTGAACCCTGCTAATAACATCAGTATCCCTTCTTTAAAAAATGTCTTAATAGTGAGATGTCTTATTATCAGGGATTCTTCATGTGTTGGTTGCAATGTGATACAATAGTATAGAATGATTATTATTAGCTTACCTTACCCCTAGTTTGCCTTAAATAGAAAACTTAAATGCTTAAAAATGTAATTGTTTTGAAGGGAAAATAAAAGCTTTGCGAAATATAAACGTATGTTTAAAATATTTTCATAGCATTACCAGAAACTTCTTCACAGACATTTTTGTTATGAGCAGACAACAGTGCCGCAAATACGAATAAATAACCTCATCATTAAATGTGTGCATATTCTTATAATTACTAGCGCAGCACTGTCATTGAAATGCTATTATTCCCATCAGCGCACTTTTATTGTCTGATAACAATGCATAGGGGTGGGGTGAAATTGGTGAACTATTTCTTTGAGTTAAAGTAAAAGTATTTGAAAGTAGTCCCAGTCTATAACAGAGGTGAATGTTATGAGCCGATAGTGTAAGAGAGTTCTTTGTCGCACTTAAAATTATCAAAGCACTGAAAGCGTTGAAAGACTTCTGGCGTTTAATTTGTAGCTTTCTAAGAGAACCACGATTGAGAAATCTGTGGCAACAGCAGACCATATGAACGTGTAATAGTATTCCAAATATGTAGCTAAAGATAATGTTCTCAATCGATGATCGTTAGAAAATAACAGCAATCTATCAGCAAATACACCAGAAATCGAATGTACTCGACTGTGGGCTACAAATGAATACAAACACTGGCAGTATTTTGTAAATTCATTAAATGGCACAAAACACATTAAGTGTTACTTATTTACTTTGACAGCCATTATTTATGGCTGAACTGTTTGTCGCTGATTTTACAATCGCGCATCGATATCATACAAGAATGTTTTAAAAGCGGTAACAGCGGTACTGTATTTCTTATGCCTGTGAAGTCAAATAATCAAGTCCGTGAAATGAAATAAATCGAAATTGTAAGCATATTTTCAGTCTCGGGCGATAAGATGTTGTTTGCTTCCATTTCCATTCAAAACACACCTTATCCGCTATCAAATTATTTTTAAGTCCGTAAATGTGCACTAAACCTCTGATAAAAAATGTGGTCAGCTCTTTTTGCAGCCAAGATTGTGAATATTGCAAGGGTCTGTTTTTCAATAAAATTTATGTTTTAATCCGTACCTAAAGGCTATAATAGCATGCTTCGTAACGGACAAAGATCACTTAAATAGCATAAGCAGTATCATGTAAACAGGTCCTTAAGCTAGATCAGCGATGACAATATAATCGTTTCAAATATTTTGAGATTCAAATAATTTGGCAAAATAGGGTTACAAAAGATACACACGAATGACGATTTACTGAAGCATGATAGACGATAGACGGACATGAAATGTCTGTTAATTTCTCCCGGTTATTCGTAAAAAAACATCTTTAAATTGAAAAAGAAAGGTTAACAATATGATTTGACAGCGTTTTGCAGGCCTGGTGATTAACCCTTCTACAGATGATCCTTATGCTTACCTCTTTGTTTGCACGAAGGTGGCAGGGGTTTAAGAGTTTATGAAGGTTTATGGGGAAATCTTTTCTTAAAAGAATCTAGAAGCACGATTTGTTTCTTTTATCCCTGTCATCGTGTTCTTGCTGATTTTACTCCAGGAGCTCTGGTCTCGGTAAGATCATTGAGTACCCGCGCTTTGGCTTTGCATTGCTATTAGATTCTTATGTTTTATATGTTTGTGTGATTTTTCATGCAACATTGTCGAGCCGATAAGTAAGTTGGAGTTGTTTCACCAAGACAACTTGTACTTGTTTTGTGATATGAGAACCTGTTGGGGCAAGTGTGAGGTATGTGCACCCTAGAACCTGGTTTAAACCCCCAGTGGCAATTTGATTTGCCACTGACCGTTCCAAGGCGGTAACCCATCGGGTTCTCATTTTTTTAATTATATGTGGTGTCTTTTTTGAAACTAATCATTTTATTAACCATGATCTTTCCCTCTATTCTCCTTGACTGCGTGCGGAGGCTGTTTTTCTGAATATGGCGATTCCTGATATGCATATTTCACCTTTTTACATGGTTTTCTACAATGTTCAGCATGCTGGTGATTAACCTATCTACATTCATCGATTTGTTAACCTCTATGTTTGCACAACGGTAGGAACAGATTAAAATGTTTATGAAGGTTTCTTGGGAACTCTTGAAAAAGAACGTAGAACTCATCCAGTTTAATTTATTCATTACACTGTGTTGTTGCTTATTTAACCCCAATCATCTTCTTATGGTTTATATGTTCGTGTGCCTTTGCGTGCGAATTTTCGAGTTGATGTGTCGGTTTAGTATAACTCAAATTTTACATCGTGTGCTTGTTTATTCAAATAAGAACCTGCACGTGAGAGATTGGTACACTCTAGAACCTGATTTAAACCCACAGTGGCAAACTGTTTTGCCACTGACCGTATCAAGGTGGTTAACACAAGGGTTCTCTTTTTCGTTTGCGGTTTGCTTTTAAAATGAATTAATTTATAAACCCATGCTTTAGTATAAATCCATTCCTACTTCTTTGTTGTTTGGAGACGCTGTATTTCATGGATGTGGCTATTCCTTATATAAATATTTCGTTTTTTGCAAGTCCATATTGCTAATTCTCGCAACTCTAGTTACGACAAAAATATTGGGATAAATTACTGATATGGAAATAAAAGATATTTAAGTTCATCACCCAGATGATCTGTTTTGTAAGTAAATGAACAACGTTGAACCATAATCGAACGTTGATGTATAAAGTTGAACAATAATCGAAACTTGATGTTCAATATTGGACAATTATCGAACGTTGATGTACAACGTTGATTAATATTCGAGCGTTGATGTACAACGCTGAACAATAATCGAACGTTGATGTACAACGTTGAACAATAAACGAACGTCGATGTACAACGTTGAACAATAATCGAACCTTGATGTACAACGTTAACAAATAATTTAACCTTGGTGTTCAACGTTGAACAATAATCGAACCTTGATGTACAACGTTGAACAATAATCGAACCTTGATGTTCAACGTTGAACAATAATCGAACCTTGACAATTTAGAGTCCGAAGACAGGCTTTAATGAATTTTAAGTTAATCTTGTCAACAGGTATAAGATACCAATTGAAATGTCAATATTTAAGGACTTGAATTTGAGATGTCGTCAATAGAGATAGAAAAATTTCACTATTTATGGGATCTTATGTTGAACTTTCATCGATAATATTCCTAGATATTTGTAATGAGAACTCTTTTTCCTTATGATTCACCTCATTTGGACATGAAAGTATTTAAAAAGTATTAAAAGTTAAAACTATATTACTTGGATTCGCAACCGAGTTATGTAACCCCTGTGAAAAAAATTGTTTCACATTTAAATGTTTTAATGGTTTTGTAGACATTTAAATATTAATCTAGTATTGTTTACTTTGGCACATCAATCATATTTTAAAATAGATCAAAATGGAACTTTGGTAGTCGACTTTATACGATAATATCGCAGGCTCGGTTCGCTAGAGCCTGAAAATGTGCTATAATAAAAATGTATATTACCGCCCACGTCGCCTAGCCTAGGGTTGAGCGCAACTTAACATGTCGACAATTAAACTGTATGAAATTAGATCCCTCACACATAACGGTGTACATATAACGATGATTATATACTGAGTGCCTATGAAACTTTATTTTTTGGAATATTTTTGATGTGTGTAAAAGTTAAACAAATTGGCAAAGTTATATGTGTTTTAAAATCAAAAGTAACCAATCGATACATTTATTGTGCACTGATTTTTTAAAACTTTCTCTCCTACAGTTACCCCGTACAAACGCAAGAAAGTTTCGTTTTGGCATGTAGACATGCATGAATAACCTCAAAACAAGTCCATTTGTTAACCTTTACTTACGGCTACACAAATCCCATCTCCATTTTTAAAGTTTTACTCTGTACAAATGTGAAAATGCCAAGACTTTTAGACAATCAGCAACATGAGGTTTTAAGCATGATCTAAGGAATAATGTCTCGACTTGAAATCGCTCGTCAAATGCATTGTTCGCCGTCGGCAATTGCTCGCTTGCCCAACGACATCTTATTCATGTGAAAACACATCTATTTTTGCGAATTAATTAAACTTTTACACACATCAAAAATATTCCAACAAGTAAAGTGTTGCGTTTTAATTGGCACTCAGTATATAAACTTATTTTAGTGTCCAGTATTTGATCATGGCGTATGGACATAGTTTTTTTCTTAAGGATAAAGCAGTTGTGGAATTGACCATAGTGGAATTTAAGCTGGGGATGAGAAGTGGAAGTATAAATCATGCATACGACATTAGACGCCAAACGAAATCCTTCAAATGCAGGAGGTATATCTGGGTTATAGTACAATAAACATAGTTAAGAGATTGTGGGATATTGGATCTAGGGCACAAAACGGGCCGAAATATTGAAAGAATGATCAGTTTAAGAAGTACTATCAGCAAACCCTAATATCGTGCTCAACGACCTTTAAAGATCAATATTGATAACGGCATTGATTGAGGATATTGTACGACCCTCATTCGGCACATTCAACGCTAACGTGATATAAAAATATGAAACTGCCTTCGAACACGACATATTAAGTGAAAATGCATTGTAGCGGAAATGCATGTAACTGCCAACGTCGCCTGTCCTGGATTAAACACAATCTTTAGACTTTAAACTTTATTGACATAACAAAAATAAGTGATTAACTTCGCGTTTAACATGCCCCTCTGTACTTTTGATTTAAACACATTTTATTGACATTTCATATGTAATATAATAACATAATTACGGAATCCGTTTTGGCCACCGTTTATCGCCTTGTCAACCTCTTGGGTGAGAACACGAAAACGCAAAAACACAATGCGAGATCGCAAAACAACGATGCGAGATCGCAAAAAAATGATACGAGGTCGCGAAAGTACGATGCGAGCGCATTGTTGTATCAACGGTTTCTTCTGTTGAGTTAGCAACATGTTCGGGTTTAATCTAGTTAAAGTGATTACAGTCTTGACCAGGACATTATCATATAACCGACCCCCTTAAGATATAGCCTCTTCAGACTCATTCTACGCTAAACAATTCTGTCTAGCAATATTCTAACTTGTCAAAATGAATTTGGAATGAAACTGAGGTTTGAGAAAAATCCTAAAACCGACAGTGATGATCACTGTTATAAAAAAGTAAACATTCGTTGAATAGCGTCACAGATTTAAGTTAAATGCCGTTGTATATGTCCCTGAATGACATAGTCGATATTAAATTGGTTGTTCAATTAACAAGAGCTCACTCGAGAAACCGCACATGTTATTTTTAAAAAAGCTATTAAGGATTACACGTTAATACATGACTGGAGGGGGGTGGGGGGGGCGGTGCGTGATATTCGACACTCGGTCTCCAACGGCCCTTAGGCCTTATGCTCGATCATCAGGCACCTGCCCCGCTCAGCCATGTAATATCTCCTCGAAATATTGTTTTTAATTCATCAAACAGCTTTCATTTTTCGTATCTTGCCAATGTAATGATGAAAGGAATAGGTCAAAATTAGAAAAATGTTTTTGATCTCAGCAAAATCTAGTTTATATTTTGTATCTATTGAAACAAATTCCTAGGATTGGGATACAAATCCCTTGATTTGGGTTTTTTTCCAATAGTTTGTTGAAATACGATAAAACTGATAACGCAAATTCATTGAACACTAAAGGTTTATGCTCGTAGATAGTATAAAAAGATAATTAATATTAAAATACACATAGATACACAACTGGAGAATGCTCAGAAGTTTTTATTATAAAAACTAAAGGTTAATTAACTTTTAAATCACTTTAATTTTTAATAACTTTTAAAAAGCGATTCCGAACATTTACTTGTTTTTGCAGGCTTCCCCACAACATGTCAAACACATGAATAAAAGAATGGCAAGAATAATCATTGCAATGATGAAAATCGGTATGGCGAGCGTGGTGAATATGATAGCTGACCAGCCCATCACCTGGTATTTGATGAAGATAATAAATGCTGCTATGCCTGCCAACAACTCTGGAAAGGAAAACAAATACATGGCGTAACATTGTATTAGTAACCTTAAACTGAAAAAAAACCTTTAACATGAAATGTTTTACTCTGTTTTTGTTATGTTACCAGTGAAATATATTAACGTATTTTGTACTTTGATGCCTACAAATCACATTTTCTTCAACACTTACGCTTTCAGGTTTGTAACTAGCAGTTACAATATATATTATCGCCATGAGTTGACCAAAGAAGTGTTTGACAAAGTTAATTTCGGACTAATTTCAATTTGGTTAAAAAGAAACTGAAATTAATATGTTTATTAATGGTTTTACTGAGATTACTTAATTCTGTACTCATTGAATACATGTATTAATGTTAAAAGCAATAAAGTAACTCATTGTCTGATGTAAAAATATAAAACAATGGTAAACATTTGTTGTACTTAAGCTTGGGCTATATTGTTGTGTCAGCATAATTAGTTAATTCAATTCGCTTCGGTGCAAATCCGTAAACTCTGTCGACCTTAAATAAAAATGGTCTTTAAAAAGTATTGGTTGTGAGGGAATATCACTTTTAGGTTGTATAAGTAAATGTTGTTAGTGAACTTTTATTTGTTCATGGTATTATGCTGGTTCGAACCGCGTGACATACATTTACATTAGAAGATAAAGCACACAATTTATCTGGTCTCTAGAGCTATCAGCAAATAACATGGACTCATAATCAGTCCGACAGATGATCCTACACGGTTGTTTTTAATTAACGAGACACAGCAAGTTGCGGCCCTATTCTGTATGTAATAGGATAGATTCCTTTATTAAGTGTAGTTCTATTCTTGGATTCGCATAGAGAGATAGAGTCCTTTATTAAGTGTAGTTCTATTCTTGGATTCGCACCGAGAGAGAGAGAGAGAGAGAGAGAGAGAGAGAGAGAGAGAGAGAGAGAGAGAGAGAGAGAGAGAGAGAGAGAGAGAGAATAATGTTGTTACATCTGGGAATTTGAAATGAATATATACCACTATACGATACAAAAATGCTTAGAGGCTGTAGGTGTACACATTGAAACATCCCCCGTTTAAAACAAATTTCCACAATATTCAAATACATAAAAACAAATAATCAACTTTTGAAAAAAAACTTTATTGAAATATTTTATTATACCTATATTTGATGAGTGTTGCACTATAATGGGGAAACTTCAGCAAAACAGTTCTTAGATTAAAAAAGAACACTGAAAGCAACCGAACACGATAAATATGAAAGATTACAGGATCGGTTTGATTGAGTCTGTTCACAGCCACAACTGGAAAGGCATATTACTGTTGGTCCATCCCAAACGAGGGTGTGCATAATGACAGTGAACATGGAACCTATAATGTAGTATTTTCAGATTATTACCATTCCATGATCAGCGGCGTATGTAATATGAACACGGGATCTAAGAATATAAATCCCGATTTTCACAGATAACGCCAAAAGCAAAAAATAAAAAAAACAGGAGGTATATCTTAGGCGTAATGAACAGTTATCCAAATCTATACTGGCTGGGATATTGACCCTTATACAAACAGGCCAAAGCATTCAAACAAAAGGATACCGTATAATGGGTTATTTTCGCGAGCATAATATTTTCGCTATTTTCGCGATCGACGTGAATTCGCGAAAATAAAAAACGCAAAAAATTCCCAACTTTATTTTCGCGAAGTGCAATGCTGATGAGCGATACTTTTAAATAATCTGTTTGAAAAGGCTTTATTATCGTCTTAGCCAGCGGGATAACGCTTTTTTATCGCCTCATAGTCTATATCTGCGGTGGAAACTGTCATTATTCCGTCGATAAAAACATTATCACCTTTGTTATTAAAACGGATGTCAATTATGCTACGGACAATTTGATTTATAATAGTTTGATAAAATACCACTGTTAAATGCGCAGCTTTCACAGCTTTGACACCTTCTGATAATACTTAATTTTTACACCTGTACATCTGCTGGCACAGGATTACAAAAAAAGCAATAAAAATGCACTGGAACATTAAAAACGCGAAAATTAATATCTGCGGGCACAAATTCGCTAAAATTACAACCGCGAAAATTTAAATTATGGCAAAATCGCGAAAATTTTCGATCGCGAAAATAACCCATTATACGGTATTAGGAGTACTAAGTACTACGAAACGGAAGAATCGTTCTAAACGACATTTAAAGACCTAACTGATAGCAACATTGATTGAATTTTTGAAAACATTGCAAAAGTTATGAGGTGTAATAATTGTACTTCTCATGCTCTTCAATCCTAAAAAAATGTTTCAAAGAAATTTCTTTGTTACTATTTCAACAGAGATCCAAATCAAATACCATAAAATTAATACAGTAACAAAATTTCTTATCTGCCATGATTTTCTTTTTAAATCTAATTACGGTGACAATGACCCAAGATCATAAAACTTAATCGGAAACTTGTCTCAAACCTCAACATCTGATTGGCTGAATGGCGACTGGTCACCATTTCAGCCAATCAGTTGCTGAGATTTGAGACTGATCTCCAGATTAAATGTTATTATCTTGGGTACAGGTGGTAATTGTGTAAATGTTATTGATATAACTTATTATCGATAAATAGACAGTAATGTGATATAATGCTCTTATAATATAATACAATTGTTAGTATTGTTACATAAATGAAGATGTTGAGTATCATGTTTTATAAGCAGAGTAGAATCATTAATTATCAAAAATACTTTATTGATTTGCTTATTCGCCATTGTAAATTAATTATGTATATCACGTGACTTTCTATATAGCAATAACTTACTGTACATAAATTTATTTTCTCGTTTGTGTACATGTATGGGTTTTGTCTAGGCTCTATTCAGTCAGGCATTTTATCGTTATAATAAAAAATAATAATAATAATAATAAAAATAATAATAATCATCATCATCATCATCATCATCATCATAATCATCATCATTATCATTATTATTATTATTATTATTATTATTATTATTATTATTATTAAAATTAATCATCTTCATTAAAAATATTTTTTTTCTATTATTAATACTGTTATTATTATTATTATTTTTATTATAAATTATTGTTGCTGTTGTTGTTGTTGTATTTTTATTATCATAGAAGATCTTATTATGATTAAGTATCCGTAACATGTATGTGCATGTTTACTTGATGATTACCTATTGAAATAAAGATATTATCCTATTATTATTGTTGTTATCATTAAAATTTAGAAGTAACATCAAATATATACATTATAGGGATGGCAACGAGAAGTAATATTGTTACTCGAGTACTCGGATTATCTTCCGAGTACTCGGGTACTCGAAAGATTATTACTGTCGTATGAATTATGGGTTTCCGTTCAAGTTATTTCATCCTTTTTTAATAAGAATAAATGAAAAACAAAATTAAGCTTTATTCTAAGGGTTTTTTTAGTTATTATTATATTTTAAAAAAAAGTATTCAAGTTACAGCATATCTGTATAAATGACAAGACTTTAGTGCGTATTGGGACCTAGCCCAACAAGGGCTTTTCTATATATACGATGGTCGCCCACCGCATGTAAGTAAAGGCCAGACATAACAAAAGTCAGTATGCAGATAGGTATGTGCTTGCCGTCGAATTACTGAAACTAATTGGGACCATAATTTGACATTTTGAAATCTCACAACAATTTCAGTGTTAATTGTGGCGTCACGTGTGGGGATTTAAAATGTATGCCACGTTAGCCCTAATCGGTACCTATCCAATTCTTCAACATCATATATTCAACTTAATAACAACAAAACAAATGAATTTTCATTTTTATTTTAAAACAAATTCGAGTACTCGAGTACAGTAGTAGATTTAGTATTCGATACTCGGACGATCAATCGAGTACTTGGTTACTAGGGTACTCGTTGCCATCCCTAATACATGATATCAGCTTACTCTGCGAAGTCAATCGCAAGCTGTTGCCGTATCAGGAGAATTAAGTGCATTTCACGATACTTTTATTAACCATAGACCCGCGTGAGTGTAACTTGTAGTAAGTATAAGCAAATCATCAATACAATGTTTCCTTTAAGATAATTCAAAACAAGTTAAGACCTCTATGTTATAAACTTCGAAACAAATTGACCAAGTAAATATAACTTACGTCCAATAACGAATAAACCAAACACCACAGTTTCTGCGTTTAGTGCAATTGTCCAGTCAACCAAACCTTCGATGTTCATCTTGTCTCTAAATATCATGATCATATAACCAACTGTCCCGCAAGTAACAATCATCGATGTCAGACATAGTCCCAACAATGAACTGTCTAGAACTGAAAATTTCGCAGCAAGAAGGATTTAAATAAATACCCGGTAATGTGAAAACAAAGGCAAAGAATCAAGTGGTCTAATACAGTCCTAGTAAGTGTAAGTCATCATGTTTGATCGATATAATTATTATCACAGTCTAAGAGCAGGTTATACACCATTTAATATCCTGAGTAGAAGATGATAATTTAGATGTCTATTAGAAGATGATAAATAGCTTAATCAGCCAATCGGCGCCAACACTGTACGACCCCTTGTAGAGTATCATCATTAATAAATGTTATAATATTTGACTAATTTCTGGCTCTTCATCCAGCATTCTTTTCGGCAAAGGGGCAGTTTCTAATGATCATGTTTACTATAATATTCGTTCCTCTTTAGTTTTAGTTTTGTTCCATAGGACTGGTGTGGAACGATTTGAATTTATACCTGTTTATGATTCGTGTATGTAAAACATAGGTAGGCATTTCCATTTACAGTTCAGTTTCAGCACAAAAAGAGGACATAAGTGCTGGATGTTCTAGAAAGTAACAGATGTGTAATAAAAATTATTATTGATTAAAGGTTTGAAATCTATGTCTATAGTACCTAGCAGATAAAACAATATTTCGATATGGTATAAAAAAGTGAAACATGCATATCAGAAAGGCCACATCCAGCAGAACAACCTCCACACAAAGCCAAAAACGAGAAAGGAGTAGAGAGCATGGTTATACATATGAGAGAGTTTAAGTGGTTGAGGTGGGGTGTGAAAAGTGAATGTAAAAAGCAACCCCAGAGGCATGAAAAGATAATAGAATTGATTGAATATACGGGGAGACATTTTACGGCCTCAACACAGAACACAAAAAGTGTTGTACATACACCAATAATAAACTGGTAGGCAAGAATAATAGTTTTCGGGCATAATAACAGTCAAGTATTCTGTAAAATGGGCAGTTAAATATCGTACGATATGGTTCCAGTAAAAAAGAGCAAAACTATGTTATGATAAGATTGCACTCATAAAAGGGTATGTAAACCCAAACATTTTGCATAAACATTTTAATTAAATATATTCAGACTATAATTGATCCGTCAGATTTATGAACTTTATGAATGGAAACGATTCTTACTAGACCCATGACAACCATTTTCTGCGCATTTGTAGAAAAGTCCATTTAAGTTGCAACTACTGTTGTTCGTCATGTTCGTCGGAGATAACTCTGTTGTTGTTATTGTTCTATAATAATAGTTTTTGGAATCATCGCTGGTGGTGTGGGAAACCTTGCCGCAGGCCCAATATGGTGTAATGAAGCCCATAATCTATACCAAATAGTTTAATTAAAATGTTCGCTAAAAAGATGGATTTTCTGGTGCTTTATGGCTTACATGTACACGTATCTTGAACCTTTATCGAATTTGCACATTTTGTTGTGCAAAATACTAAAAACTAAAATTTTCCTCTAGAAAACTATATACAGGAAAGATTGAAGAAATATGTGTTAAATTTGCATAAGAACTCTAACCCAAAGAAAATACTCTCACTTTGAACCAGAAACATTTACGAGTAAATAGTATATAATAATAACACAAAATTTAGTTTGTTTCTTTGTAAACCCGAAACAATACAAGATGCACTTAATCATTTCTGTTAAGACAAAGTGATAAAAATAAATGACTGGTAGATGAAGGAAAGTTTATACCAATTACAGTGAAAATATTCACATATAAAAAAGAAAAATATCAGATCAGGAATGGCCACATTCAGAAGACTCAGGCTCCCCGCATAGCTGAGAAGAAGCGACGAAGAAGGGGCATGCTTCATAAAATGACCAATTTCAAAACAGACACCACAAACAATTCACAAAAAAGAGAGATGACCTATCTGGAAGGGTCAGTGGCAAAACAATATGCCACTGGGTTTAGTTCTAGTATGCACCAACCTCACACTTGCTCCAACGAATGTTCGTATGAACAAACAAGCACAAGTAGTCTTGGCGAAATAACTCTAAACCACCCATCCGCCCACAATCATGCATGCAAAAGCACAAAAACATATCAAACAGAAAAGCTTATAACATTGTAAAGCAAAAAGGCGGGTACTTAATGATCTTACTGAGACCAGAGCACCTGAACACGATGACAGGGATAATACATGTAGAAACAAATCGAGCTTCTAGGTTCTACCCCTGCCACCGTCGTGCAAATTTTGAGTTATTTTTAACCTGGAGCTACGTGGCGTGGGCAGTAATATGCATTCACATGGGAATGGGCTCAATCAAACCGAGCCTGCGTTATGTATATACTTGTCGTGTCTGTGTATATCACAGATTCCTTTTCATCTATTCCAAGAATACATGTATTTAAAGAAATAACGTTGAATCGGTTGTACCTTATTTTAAAAATACGCATTCCTGTCGTTTGTTATAAATATAAAAGAAACCCAATTTCAATTAATATATGTTAAAATTACAGATTATTGAAATAACACCTAAAGTTTTTTTACTTATGCATAACTTGTTATGAAAGAAACAAACCTTCATTACCAGCTCGACCTCGTTTAAACTTCCGTCATGTGGGAAAGGGAATTCAAGACTTTCATGACATATTTGCGCCTGCTAATGACGCTTCAAAAAGGTAATTATAGTGTGAAGGATACACTCTAGTAATAATTAAGCTGAAAAGCTTAAAAGCGGTAAGTCCCGAGGTTCTTATTTTCTCCTATTGGTTGTACATGTAGTATCTTTAAATTGTTTGAAACTGGCCAAATAATAAAAACAATGACATGCTCTCTTTATCCTCTTTACTGTTTGCTTAAATTATGGTGAGGTTCTGTTTTCTGAATGATAATTTTGCAAATTTTACTTTGTTAAAAATCGTAAAATTTGCTTTATTTGAAAGTCAATGTATATAAACATTATGAACAAACTCCATGTACTGTTTTAATGAGCCTCTACAC